>CAMXCT020003079.1:102421-292421 GCA_947184155.2 Cladocopium goreaui | reverse complement strand
GCTTTGTCTCCCGTTCTTTTGAAGTGGGCAGTTGGGGATGTAAAGAAACCACTTGGATGCACGGCTCCTGCGGGCCGGCAGGAGCCGTGGGCGCAGCCCGTCGGCATCGGTAGCTTCCAGTGCATCCTCCAAACCGAAGCGACGCAGCCGAAACTGAGCTGATTTTGGTGAAGGGTGGTGATATTCACCAACGGCTATATTGCCTTTTGATGTTTACCAATGACGTGTATATATATATATATTATATTATATTATATACATCCAACCAATGGATGTCGTTTATTGATGGAAATTTGAAGGCCACAAACCTCGGTTTTTTATTCTTCGGTGAATATCTTGAGATATTGCAATGCACAGCGGCAGCTGATCCCAATTGCGCTAGGAAAAGCGGCTGGCTTCGACTGTGTCACAAAACCGCGAGAGCCTGGGAAGGTGCGCATGAAAAGCGCCTTTCTATGGAATCAGATCTATTGTAAGAAGGAACCACACTTCCAGTTCTCAAGGGGAACTCACTTGGGTTTAGACAGAGCAATCGAGGAATTGTCATTACTTACGCAGTCATTTCCAACATCCCGAGAGCTTGTGGAGTTCATCTTCCGGGTATACCTTTGAATGGATTCTCCTTGGTGGTCCTTACATTCTCGGCCAAGTCTTCTCTTGGACAGGTACCTGTTGAGGCCGAGCCACAACGGGGCCTGAAGGTTGCACCTGGCCGAAAGGTCCGGGAGAAGCAGTTGGCAGATCCAACCAACGAATCTAACGCCTGAGGGTTCTGGAAGATTCAAACGAGCTTTCTGTGTTCTTCCGTGAATGTATGCTTGAGATGACACCTGAGACACTGCAGTGCACAACTCACAAAGTGAAGGCCTTTCTTTTGATGTGAAAATGTCCATGGAGTCCAGGGTGAATGTCCCTTCAAGATCCTTCAAGGCACTGACGATCGGATTTCAATCCCTCACCTTTCGGTTAGGCAGATGTGCATGGCCTGAAGGGCGCAGCACAGTACAATGGTGGTGGTCTCGGGACTGGCCATGGATGGCCCGGGAATTTTATCACGTATATTTGGCAGGTGAAGAGAAGGGGATTGCATGGATTTTGACCCCTCATAATTATAAGCACATAATGCACATATACATGTATAGTCAATGTACAGTATGTACAGTATGTATACAGTATGTACATACCTTGGTATCATATATGGTATGATTTTGGTAATCTCTCGAAGGTCTTGTACTCTCCCCTTTTTGCTCAGGCTGTGAGGGCATTGTCATAGAAGGGCCCAATGACAAGGGGCGGTGGGAAGTCCAGGTGCCGCGTGGTGATTGGGTCGGTGTTTTCTGCATGTGCTGCTTGTTTGGTGCATACAAAGTGCAGACTTTATAGTGATGACTGGATATGACTGGTAACTTCTCCACCAAAATTCGATGAAAACCACCCACACTTGCCTGCAAAATGACATGGAGAGTGATCCTTCCAAGAACAGGATCTGGACTCTCCTGCATACATTTGCGGCCAGGTGGACTACCAGTGCGAGACCAAAACGCCTGGAGCTGAATCTGGAGTGCTTCATGTGGACATATCTCGCTGAAACCGTGCATGAAACAGGAAGACCAGAAGCCGGCAGAGCATGCCTCTATGCGTGGATTTTGCATATCAAAGCTGCAGAACCGCATGTGGCACCAATCATGTCACGGACAGTGTCATGGAAATTGAAATAGCAATGAGGTTAAACCAGACTCCAATCGATGTGCCTCCTAGTGATATACAGTGGAAGTCCAATCGCACCATTTTCAAACTGTCGGACGAAAAGATTGCATGGCATATATAATGTTCTCCATTTCTCAATCAGAGATCACTATCACTAAGTAGACACGAAAATCAGTCAGCCACCAACCCAGATCCACTTGGCCGTGGCCAACGGCCACCAGCTGTGCCATGGCGCGGCGTGTCTTTGGCTCCTTTCATTGCTCCAACGTCTTAGAGCTGCTGAGGTGCCGCGAGCCGGAGGTTAGTATGACCTGGTTTGTGGTAATGTAAGAGCTGTAAGGTATGGAAAATCCACCATTTCTAGGACATTTCTAGGACATTTCCTAGGGAAAGCCATGGATTTCCATAGCTTTTTCTATGTTTCCAGGTAGGCAATCCATGTCGCGCCATGCAGGCAGCCGACGGGGCAGTATAAGGTGCCAGCGAGGCCATTTCCTCTGCCATCGGAGAATCCTGGAAGCCTTGGACTGGCTCCGTCTGGTCGATCCTGAGGTCGGGGGTTTCAATGGGTTCAATGCTGGGTGCTGAAACTTGCTGGGACCATTTTCAACTACCAAAATGTACCAAATTTGGGATGATTTGCCATGACTACCAGGGAGTTGACGTCACCAATCTTTTTTGGCTTCCAAGGGAAGTGTTGTGTGTCTAAGGAGCTTTAGAAAGATATTAGAAAGATACATACGGTCCGTGTTGATCCACGCTTGGAAGGTCCCAGTGGCCATTTTGGAGCGGAAGCGCGAAAGCACTTCTTGCTCGAGGATTGGAGCGAGGGATGTTCGAAAAAGAAAGTTTTTTTTCTTCAAGGAACCAATCATACATTAGATATACGTAGATACAGGTATAGCGAGCAACAGAATAGGTTCATAAACTAAGCCAACTAGATGACACGTTTGTGTCACCTACTGTCTTTACGTGAGCGGATCCACCAATACAAAGAGCACATGGTCAACCTGTACGTGGGTGGGAATTGTAAATATTTAGCGGCTGACATGTCGTTTTTTCCCAAATGTCAACATGCACTTCACTGTCTTGGCCATTTACCGCAAAACCTTCCGATAGTTGGTGTCCTAGGTTGACTTAACTGGGATACGATTGTGTCCTTGTCATCCGTTTGTCTCAAGTGAGAATCGCTTGCCGTTCGATTCTCCGTCGATATTCTTTACAGGATGGCATTACTTTCCTGAACCATGGCGCATTTGGTGCCACGCTGAAAAGCTGCCTCGACAGCAAACGCCAATGGGCAGAGTACATCGAAAAGCAGCCAGTGCGATTCTTTGATCGTTACTTGGTTGTGCAACGTTTTGTCGCCGTTTCTGTTTTTGTTTTTCCAAAGATGTCATAGAATGTCATAGAATGTCATAGAATGTCATAGATCGAAAGGCTACACTTTTTGTGATCAATATGTCAGCTCTGCAGGTGAAGCTTTTCCATGGCTGGTTCATACCACCCGAGGGCTTAGCCAGGCCATGGTGTTTTGGGATTCGTTGGCTGCATCCGTTGGCGGCGCAGTTGTTACTGTTATTACTGTTACAAAGGCTGACCATAAGAATTACCCTCCAGGAACAAATTGAAAAATGGAAAATGATGTGGAAGATTTTTCAAATATTTCTAAAGTATATACTGATACGATTCAAGAGTCTAAGAAAATCATTTGGAATAGGACAAGTATCTTCGACTCTAGGCGGACTTTCCAAGCAGTGATGCTCCAAACTTGGCTTGGCCTTAGGTCAACGTTGACACCTACCCATTGAGACGGTGCTGAGACCTTCTAAGGGGATTGTTGTTGTTTCAACTTCTTTTTTTGCATGAAATCACAACAAAAAATTAGGAAACACATATTATCTATTGATATCCCCATGAGTCAATCCTCGGAAGATTCATAAAGAATCATAAAGAATCCCAATTCAGGTCGAAACTTCCCTATTTCGCTTCCCATTTCGCAACTCGCCGACAGCTGCTGAGCTCAGTTGTTGAAGACGCCAGCGGAGCAATTGCTGCCGCTGCCCAGCGTCACAGTGGGCAGCAATGCCTTGCTACGATCCTGGCAGCGACAGAGAAGACCCGATGGGCAGCAGCGTATCTTGACGCCCGGAAGGACAGGGAGAGCCTTTTCAAAACGTGTTGGTTTGGGATTTGGAATTGTATTTACTCCGTTTTAGACAGGTTTAGATGGCTGACTTGGAACTTTGGACGTGAAAAAATCAGCTGCAAGGCATGATGCAATGAGAAGCCCAGATGATTGGCTCCCGCTGGAAAATCACTTGAGGTGCTGCCATCCTGTCGGTCACATATGGTTCCACAAAGAAGCTGCTTCGGAAGCTGGCTGAGGAATCTGGCTTCCAGGCCGTGGTTGTTATCACCAAAGCATCTTTTCCAAACCACAGAAAGTGCACAGACCTTGCAGGTGGTTATGATTATATATTTATATGATATAAATGTGCATATGTACATGAATATCTTGGTACCTGTCGGTGGCCTGGTTTGGGCCTATATGACGGGGCCCATGAAGTTGGATGAACTTCGCACAGATTTTGGTGACGCAGATTGACTGCAACCGGTGCCACAGGTGGACGAGGCTGCAGTGGAATTCCCTCTGGAAGATGAGGCAAGATGAAGATACGTTGAAGATACGTTGCTCAGGGGTAACGCTATGATGACCCAATCAGAAATGGCAAGAAGATGATTAGAAATACTCTGTAAGTATGAATGTCTCACTGTCGAATGGGTGAAGATCTGGGCATTCCCGACTTGGACTGAATTGTGACACCATGTGACACCTACAGCAATCTACCCTCTGGTAATTTAACATAGCTATTGAAAATGGCCATTTATAGTGGATTTTCCCATTAAAAATGGTGATTTTCAATAGCTATGTTAGTTTACCAGAGGGTAAAGCATGTTCAACTGTTTGGAAGTGTCCGAGCAGCAAGAGAGGACAGAGCTTTGAGCAAATGTGGCGTCAGGAGCAAATCCTGTCTGCGCTGGATTCCATCCTGAAGCCAAACACGACCTTAGTGGTTCTTGACCTGATTCCATCGAATGCGCCCTTTGTCTTTCGGTGACATGAGCACTTATTTTATTCCTATCTGTTTTTGTTTATTTGTTTTATGATCTTTATGCCCCTATTCTTCATGTTTAAGTAAGAACCCTGAATCTTGGGCCGATTTATGTCCGCATTTTGGATGGTTAAAGTCAAAGCCCATATTTGCTGGTTTAACCATCATGTTTCCAACTTCTGTGCAGCGGTGGAACCGCTGACTGAGGTCTTGCCTCCGGAGGCTGTGGCCCTCTGCCGGGCAAAGGCTCCCGATGCCTTTGTGCTGCTGGACGCCGCCCATGGCTTCTTCAGTGAGTTGGCTGCAGAGCTGGGGGAGCAACATCTGCAGTTGAAACATAGGGATGATGATCACAGCTATCGCAACATCCAGAAAATATCCAGAGAAATCATCCAGAGAAATCATCCACTTTGCCCAGCTGGGGGGTCACCCAGGCCTGCCCTTGAAGTTGACAGGGCCTCGACGTGACTACCCGGTGGATGCGGTGGTGACCAACTGCACCTGGGATGCTGAACCTGGGGCTTGGAACCACTCCAAACCTAATCATTTGGCGGGTGCTTTGTTTGGATAAACAGGGTCAAACCAATTTCACAACTTACCATCTATGCCGATTCAATTTACGATAACTCATAGGATGTGCTGTTTACCGTTTACCTGATAGTTTACAGATTGTCGTCGCTCACATTGCCCAGGCCACAAGTGGTTTTGTGGTGCCAAGGGCACAGCCTTGCTCCATGTTGGAGAGGAGGAGCCCGGTGGCCATTGGGATAGGAGTCTTTGCCAATCGGAGTCAGTTTTACGCTGAACCAAACCCCTCTGTAAAAGATACTCTATCTCTCTCACCCTCTATACAACATACATACACAGCATTATCACCAGGTAGCTAGCTGGAGTTACTCTTCCTTCAGCACGGGGAGGGGCAGGTCAGAGTCCAACACAGTGATTTTTCACTCGAAACCCGCCCCCACCTCCCCCCCAAAGCTCCCGGGGCATTTTGAAGCGGTGTTGGAAGCAGATGGTCACGGGCTCAAATCCTGCCAAGTTTCTAGGCAATCTGCATTCAGCATATCAAAATCTCATCATGTTTCCAGACAGCTTGGAAAGACAAGAATGTCACCAGTATTTCTCCTCACTCATGAGCAGTGAGTGGGTGTCCCTTGCGCACCCAAAAACATTGTTTTTACATAAGGGGTAGTTGTCACCACAACCGTTGGTTGCTTTTGGAAGTGTGTTCGGACGGGTCCCATGGCCTTGCCACAATTTTATCATTTGCTGGAAGCTGATTTTTTTCAACCCTTCAAAATTTTTACGTTGCCCATCTCAAAACCTTAATAACCATCTATTAGTGGGTTCAAGCAGCTCGTGGGAAGTGGAGGTATTGGGGCCGCCACCAAAAATAATTTCCCACCTAAAATCTTTAATAACCATCTATTAGTGGTTTCAAGCCCCCCCTGGAAAGTGGCATTATTTTTACAGCACCACAAACTCATTGACCACCTGAGATCCTTAATAGGCATCTGCTACTGATTTCAAAGGGAAACCGATAAAATGCGCAGTTCTAAATGGCAAAATCTCTGTTTAATAAGCTGTCGATAGCTGGTTAATAACCTGGTAATAAGGGCTTATTAACCTTCACTGCTTGTTGCATCCCTTTTGTCTTCTGATTTTCTGGGGGGGGCGCATTTGGGGGGGCACTAAGCACTTACCATGATACACACCGATATACTGACTCACTGTATCTATAGAAATATTAATATATTTACATATGTATGTATGTATATATATATATGTATATGTACGAGTAAATGAAGCTAGGCATAGGCAATACAGCCACATGCACCACATATTTTGAAGTTCTTTCAGGGGTATTTCCTGTAGGCACAGGAGTGGCTCGAGCCCCTGGTGATCTCACACGGCTATGGGCTGCTCGGCATAAGTGGACTCTAAAAACCCGTTGGTTTCCTCAATAAAAATGAGAACCAAACCTGAAACGAACGGGCCTTAGGTGACATTTTGGCGTTTCATAAACCTTTAAACAACAAATTTTGGTTCGGACATGTGGAGCTGGAGTCTTGTTGACCACAGCACTTTTTGCTTTTGGCCTATTGACTCACCTTTGAAAGTCCCTTAATCCCAGTTTCACAAGCTCTTTTGGCTATCAGCCAGGTGCCTTGGATTGTACAACATTCATGTTTTTTGATTCTTGCGCCCGCAGTGAGCCCCTCTCGATCATCTCATCCAAACATGGCTTCCTCTACCTATATAGTCTCTCTTGGCTTGCACGAAGTCCACATGCCAGGAAGCTTCCCAGTTTTATCCCAGCTTTTTAAAGAGCAAGATCTTCAAACATCCCAAGTCGCGCAGCCTGGGGAGGTCCGACTTACCCAGCGGATTTTATTGGCCTGGCCTGGCAGATTGGAGTTCCTTCCTTGCGCTGGATGAAGCCATGGCTTTCTGGGACTTGGTGGGAAACCCCAGGATCAGGATCCCCAGGGCCAGGGGCTTTCACCGGGGAAATGTGATGTAAATTGATATAAACAGATATAACACTTATATAAACTTATGTAAAACATATATATATATATGTAATGCGATTTCAACAACTCCAACGTACAACTTGCTCAAATACTGCAAGCAACTATAAACAAAGAAATTTAGCAACGTTTCTTACCAGGTTGCATCCTGGACATCGCAACTAAGTCGAACTGATCTACAGTTCTGCTAAAGAGTTCCTGTACTGAGGGGCCAACGGTGCTGCGGGGAGCCTACGGGTATGGCACCTGCTATTCTAAGTTAGTTTCACATAAGTTTTCACGAGCCATACCTATGGCAAGAAGAAGAAGAAGCAGAAGAAGAAGAAGAAGAAGAAGAAGAAGAAGAAGAAAAAGACACACACACATATTTATATGCAACATATATAAACAACATATAAAAAACATTATATAAACATTATACACCAGCAACCAGTTAGAAAAGATGAGTATGTGCGGGCGTGAGGGCGTTTCATAGAATGGAAGACTCTGATCAAACAAGAAGTTTCAGAAGATGAAGTGGATTCTTCAGTGCATTGCTCTGAGGTCGGCATTGAGCCAGCAAGGACCTATTGTAACTACGTGGTCAGAGATGCAGCAACTCGTCGACGTTGTGTGGAGCTGACAGCAATAGATATTTCCACCACGGGCTCAATTAGTATGGGTCAAAATTATCAGCCATCCAAAATGGATGGTTTTATGTTAATTAAACATGACCCATTTACGGGTCTATTGGCACTCCAACTTTGACTCATACCCAAACATGACAAGAACCGCCAAGAATCTGACATTCTTTGAGACTATTCCATTGCAAAGTGGAAAACTCTTGTTTTTTCTGCTCAGAGCTTACAGCCTTAGGAAACAGAATTGGCAATTCTGGTGGCATGTTCCTTTGGCAAAGGACTATGACTTGTTGAATGGTGGAAGCTAAGGCGGTGCTTTTGGCAGATGGTTGGGGCACTGAGCTGGGAATTCCGGAGCGCGGAGTGCTAGCGTGTGGTGAAAACGGTTTAGGATAGCAGGCATGATGGTGGTTCCAATGTTATCCTTGCAGGAAAACCATATAACAATCATTTACCTTTTGGGGAAAACATGGGAAAACCATATAATAATAATTTACCTGTTGGAAACCATATTACACTGATTTTGCTTATGTTTTAAAATCTACCTCTTGGTTATTGACATTGGTGGTTCAACCATGCCACTCAGATTGGTGCCGTTCACAGCGACAGGAGGAGCTGTTGAGTACCATGGCATTGGTGCAGCTGCCCGAGTTTGCAGCCCTCAAGGGCGAGTCGCTTGGCCAAAAACTCACAGGGAGTTGCCACGTTGGCCAATTGGGGATGAGTCAAAACCTCAAAAAAAGCACTTTGTGTCAAAATTATGGATGAAGATCCATTGATCCGCTATCTTGATGTTTGCTATGGGTCAGGGTGAACTGACCCATGGCCAAGTAATTCATCTTTCCGATTCTTGGGACTTCAGCCTGTCGTTATCGAACATGGATAGACATAAACATGGTGCTATGAGGTTGAACTATGAGGCAGCTGAAATGGTGCAGAATGCCCTCTATGCCGAGAAGATCGAGGTTCCTGTGAAGGCCCTGTCTGGAAAGCTCTATGTTCGCAGCTTGGATTTGGATTGGACCGGTGCGGATTTGGGGAAGCAGATGTGGTACGGATGTCGAAAATTTGGGGCTCAACGGGTTCAGTTCCAGTTGATCTTTTATTTCGGAAACAGTACTTTCGGACAAATCACGATCAGGCGCATTTCCCTCGGAAGGTGGGATGAAACCAAAAACAGTTGTCATCAGATACGCTGCCAAGGCATATCTGCCCACATTTACAATCACATCGAGGTTGGACCGTCCGCTAGAGGTAGTTAGTTATGATAGTAATGGCTAATTGTATCTTAAGAACGGTTACACACATAGTTAAAGGGAACCATTGTCCTATCTTTTTGTTGATCATTGGATATAGCCAGGGTCAACAGCGAAGTGCCAAAAAGCAAGAGATCTTGGCTGCAGAAAAGTCCACCATCCAGTTGGCACGTGCTGCAGATGTGCCAGGAGTACGAGACGCTGCGTGATGTGGTGCTTCAACTGCAAAAATCTGACAGCTTGTGAGCCAACAGCAACCCAAACACTCTGTAGGGCCGGTGTCAGATTCCAAGTCGACCGAAGATTTTGAATTTTGAACATGGTTCGAGCCATGTTTTCTGCTTCTCCAACTAGAGCTGCATGTCTCAACTTTAGCGGTAGCCGCAAACGAAGAAGTGGCAGAAAGCAATGCACGAATGACGTCGTTGGCAGGCTACTCAGGCTTATCCTCAATGACCCTTTGGATCCTTTGGATTTGTATTTTCTCATTGGGTTGAAGGAATCCATGATGCCAGTTTCCTGCCTCTGGCAGTTCACTTTGAACCATTCCCTACCTTTCTGGACGCTGAGTTTATACGTTTCTCTCTTTTGAAGTGATACACCGGTACAGATGGCACATCTGGCAGTTTGGAATGGACTACGCTTCATGACAGTTGAACATATTCCAGAAAATGCGTCCATTCAAGAGTTATCTTCCGTCTGTAACTCTGCATCCAATGCAAACAAATCTCAGTCTTTGAACACTAGCCCTAAGGGGCCAAGCAATGCCAAGACCGAGCAGTGCAGTGCTGGTGCCATTGATTCTGATGGAAGTGCCCTTCCTTTGAATTGCAAGCTGCCGTTCATTTGTAAGTTCCCTATTGCCCCCAGACTCAGAGGAAGGGCATGGCGGCACAACTTCGCCAACTAGCAGTAGCTAACAGATCATGCAGATGTCTTGCATTCGCCGCAATCAGTCTTCCCAGGAAGCTGATGCATCGTGGAATGGACTTTTAATGGATGTGCGCCTAGTATATTTATATTGCCTGGTTGCATCATCTCAAAAAGCTCTTAATTCTGGAGCTTAGACTTACTTTTTCGCCCAACGTGCAAAATTCTGGAGCGGATGCTGTCACAGAAGATGCATGCACAACTACAATGGAGTCTGGCTTGGGGCCTGCCATCCATGCCATCCATGCCCAGGCTGTCACTGTTAGAGTCCAATCTTCAGCCCAAGCCATCCTGTGGTCAGGATCTTGGTGCCGGGAAAAATACACTGCAGGAACCTCCAAAACCAAGAAGAATATACAGTAGGTGCTGACGAGAACCACATGTGTTTTTAGGTCGAAACTTGTTCTTTTGGATTTGGAGTTTCTTTTTTGCCCTTTTGCTGTTGCCTGCTACTGCTGTATTTATTGTCAAAGACATTGTGGAGAAAATCTGGGACTTGCCCTGCAAAGGATTTTTTGATTGACACATGTGCTGTATCCTCGAACAGTTTTCCCATTGCAGGAACCCTAAGAGAATCCAAACCTCTGTATTCTAGAGTAAATCGGAGGTAAACTACCAGCGGATTTTCTTGGCATGGGGACTATAAAGACAGAGGGCATTTTCAGGGAGGCCATATCTGCTGATCCGCCGATGATGTTCACCTGAGGATGGGAGTTGGTGATTGCTCCCATTGGCTTAGGCGGGGGGTCCACCAGATTGGGTTCCTCCAAGAAACCAAAAGGTTTCCCTGCCATCCACAACCTTCATCCAGATCTTTGGTGCACCAAAGGGGTGTTTTACCCCAAGGCAAAATAGTTACCAACTCTAGTGATAGCTTGGCAGGTTTGATAATCACCTGCCTATTTTTGACCCCGAAAACCATTGCGCATCCAAGTTTGGGACTCCATTTCAACACGTCAACGGTGGTACCAGGAATCAAGGAGACAGATGTCTCGCAAGCCTTGACTCCGTGAAGACCTCAATGCAAGTTGTCAGGATTGGGTTCCAAATTTTCGGGGTGCCCATCTCAGTACTCAGAGCATTCCCCGTGGTGACGCTCACGTGACTTGAGTCATTGACAGTTCTGGGTGAGGCATGGAAGAGTCAGGCATGTGAAGATGACGAATCCCCCAGTCTGGATCCCAACTTGTGCTTTGCAGAACTAGTTTTCTGGGTGGTTCAGCACATTCCAAGTTTTGACAACTGGAGTGCAAGTCTTTTGTGAGGGGCCTTGGACATTGTTGAGGCGCAACTTGCAACTCCTAATATTGCTCCTTTGACGGTGGCTCAAGACACTAGATCAGCTTGATACATTTCCCCCAAGAAGCCAAGCCTGGCTCCCGAACCATATCCTATTTCCATTTTTTCCAAAAACAGCATGCAGCATAGCTCATAAAACATCATAAAACTACCACAACATGAAGCAAGTCGGGTCAGCCAAGGTGAACGCAGCAAGCAAGTCATTTCTGTATGTTGCCATACTTTTTTCACACTTTCTCCACACTTTTACCCCTCCCCCGCCATTGAAAGGACAGCCGCCACAGCCTGGACCTCCCCATGGTGCGACTGTTGGGTCTCACTGGGCCGATCGCTTGTGGAAAGTCCTCTGTCAGTCAACTCCTGGCAGAGTCAGGTGAGGCTCCGGTCACTTCGTTCACTTCGTTCACTTCATTACCAGGGCTTCACTCTGAAAAAACCTTGACAGGGTCAATTCATGTCAATTCAGTCAATTCTCTCTCGAGCTCATTGTTTTTTGCTGGAGTTACCAGGCTGGCCAGTGGTGGATGCGGACCAAATCGCACATCAGATTCTGGCGGATCCCACAGGCCTGGGGGTGTCATTGCTTTGACCTCACGGGCCTAATCCCCGAACTGTTTGGTGGTTTTAGATTTTTGTTATTTGAATATTTTACTTAGGATGATGTTTCCAAAGTCACGGCTTTGGGAAGGGCTCAACCATCGGCCAGTGATTCAGCAGGTCCTGTGCACCAACGCATTGTCTCCGAGTTTGGCCGGGATGTTCTGAATGCAGAGGGTATCATCGATCGAGACAAGTTGGGAAAGATTGTATTCACAGATCCCGCGAAACGTCGCAAGTTGGACAAGGCTGGCCAGTCCAGTTTTCTCCTCAACCCCATATGGCCATATGGATTCACTTCTCCATCCTTGGGATGGTTGGGATATTGAAGTGATTTTTGGAAACCACCGTTCTTCACCCTTTATCTGGAAGATAGTGTACTAATTCAAAGCTGGGTGACTCATACAACTCATATGCCAGGTTCCTCCAGCGTTCCAGTGCGTGGCCCCCCGAAGGCGACGCACAGCAGCATTTTGCTGGCCATCTTGCGACGGACCTTGACCTTGGTCTTACAGGGCCATCGTACCATCGTGTTGGATGTGCCGCTCCTTCTGAAATTTCCTGTGCTAAGACGCTTGTGCCTGTCTTCTGTGCTGGTGATTGTCGTGTGGGAAGCCCAGTTGAGAGAGCTGATCAGAACTGCAGAACCTGGCAGAAACAAAGTGCACAAGCACCTTGACCCAAAATCTCCAAGATGGGTGATGGGTGATACATTCAGCACACCTAATTTTGCTATTATTTCTGTAGCAGCATCTCTGTGTAGAATCTTGACAGCCTTACATGTAACCAGCATGGAAAGTCTGACCGTAGTTTCCTGCCAGTCGTTTGCAATCCCAACAGCTTGAAACTGATTCGGTGCTTTTTGTTCATGCGGTCGTTCATTGTGATGCCTAGTTGCTCCCTAACCAAGCCCCAAATCTTGATGCACCAGGGTCTGAACCAAACATCTTTGTCTAAAAGGTCAAGGTGCTTGTGTTTGCCTGTGGCCATGGTCACAACCCTGGTACCCTGCATCAAAATAGCTGGTAAATGGATGTTCATCCCCTCCAAATGTGGCAACATACGTCCTATCCACTTTTCAATTGACCTTGGTCCCTCAGAACCTGGATACGAATAGATTGACCCTTTTTAGGCTGCCTGAAGTTCAGCTGAAACGGCTGATGGAGCGCAACAATCTGACTAAAGAGGAGGCGGGATCACCCAAAATGATCCAAAAATGGACGGCTGCTTCTCAAAAGAGAAAAGTAATGTCTGAGCCATACCCAGGTCACTGGAACAGTTTCCCTCCCTGCACAGTTGGTGGTGACATGTGGTGACCTTGTTGCAATGTTGTGGATATGTAGATCAGGAACCCGTTTGAAAGGCGCTGACTATCTCAGAAATGCCGGTTGAACATCGTGCAGAAAGCTTGGCTGAACGGCAAAGACAAACTCACCAGCACCTCTATACTTTTCAAGATTCATCCACACAGGGGGCCAGTGTGGATCAGTGCCCAGCTCTGTGTCCCTGATTTGTGTGAGGCGGAAAGGAAGATTGCAGCGCAGCTTTCTGGGGAAGAGCAACGGAAACGGGCAGACTTTGTGATTGAGAACAATGGCTTCTGGGCAGAAATGCTCATCAATCCCACCGAACTTTGGTTAAACGGTTAAACATCTGGCCACGACTTTTTGGCTTTCGCTGCAAAATACATACTTCTGAGGCACTCAACGGTCATTGAATGTAGTGGTCCCACAACAGCGCCTAAAGTCCTTCCAAAGCGTAGAGGCCAAGAACACCACATGCATCTACTGGTCATTTTCCCATGCTTCCTCGTTCCATCCCGTGATTTATCATCATTTTCCTTCATATTTTTATCCATAGCTAGTTATGGCCATGGCATTGCCACACCATGTTGTTGGTCATATCTTATCAAATTTCTTCCGATCTTCCCATATTTTGTTTGTGAAATTCACATTTTATATCATCGATTTTGGTTGGTAAGATCCTTGTGGGTCATTCATATCCCATATCCCATGAATTTTCCCCTGGGAATCTACATCTATCATCATTAATCATCACTAATCATCACTAATCATCACTAATCATCACTAATCATCACTAATCATCTATATTTCCCTTGTTTTGTTCAATCCAGGGGCCGACCTCCAGGCACTTTGGAGGACCTCAGGGCCTCCGTCCAGGACTTCCGTCGGGAGGCGCCCGCTGGGTGGCCAGTGAGCCAGCTGGCCCTGGCCGCCGCGGCTGCGCTGGCCGCAGGTGGCACCTCGACGCTGGCCGCCAGCAAGGCTGTTGAGCTACAAGAATTGGGTAGTCAGTTATGGTGATAGTACTGATAGTATGTTATAGTGATAAATTCTAGTGACTATAGTGATGAACATGGGGATTATCAGGTGATTATGAGTTGATTATACGTTGACTATAAGCCATATTCAGAGTATTAAGCCAGAATCTTCAGAGTATATATCATCTCATAATTTTGAAATACAGCGAAAATTACCCATGTATGGGTGATTTACCTATTAGTGCCATGGCCATTTCCCATGGATGTGGCTGGATTAAACGAAGCTTTTTCATCTACTTCCCTTAGAACCACACCTTGAATTTTGGCGCGATTTGAAGAAAGGACGCAGGATCTGGTTCTCGCAAGCGTTTGTTTCATGTGTGTAAATATGTATAATATATATATGTAGATATGCAGATATGTATATATATATTTATATGTATGTGTATATATATATATATGGTCACCCCCCCACTACGTGGTATTTGCATAAAAAACCAATGATTTTATTGTCCAGCTTTTTGTGCGCTTTTTCTACTACCATTTCTTTGGGTGTTTGGTTCCTTAGGATTAATTCAGATTAATCCAGATTAATCCAAACCAAATCTGATTCATCTTGCCTCCAAGGCATTCTTGTCAAGTCATTATTAAAAAAATATTGTATGCTAAACATGCGCAGTATTCCTTGGGGATGTCACGAAAGGTAGTCTAGGCTACCTGAGTTCTATGTACTTTAGTACTAGTTTAGTACTGGGGGAGGTGGCTGCTCCTTTCCCGGAAATTGAGACTTAGGGGGGGGGCCCCCCCCCCATTCGATTCCCCCCTGGTCCGCATCTCTTTCTTTCTTTTTCTCTGACTATGTACTTACTTCCTTATCCATCTATCTATCTATGGTATCTATCTATGTATCTATCTATCTAGTTATCTAGTTGTCTATCTATCTATCTATTTATCTATCTATCCTTCTATCTATCTATCTATCGATCGATCGATCTATCTATCTATCTATCTATCTATCTATCTGTTTATCGATCTATTTAGCTATCGATCTATCTATTTATCTATCGCTGTACCAACATGTAACTATATCATTTATGTCACATTATGTAGCTATTTTGTTACACACACCAGTGTGGTTCTTCTATGGAGAAACGTGATGTGAGTCTGTGATTCGGTTCTTCGTTGCAACTCATCCTACCCAAAAAGATGTTGGACAAATAGGGATCTGAATATGTTGGACACCCCCTTGAACACATTTGAAAGGAAATGAAAGCAAAAACCTGTGGTGATTGAACACCCAAAGCGTTCCTGCATTCCTCCTCGTATCCCCATTGTTGCTGGTAAATCTCCATGCCTATTGTAAATCAACAACTTTGAGGGTCTTGCTCGAAATCAATAGGCTTGCTGCTAGCATACCCCATTCTTAAATGTATGTATATATATATATTATTTATTTATTTATTTATTTATTTAAAGAAATATATACAGAGAGAGAGAGAGAGACTGAGAGACTGAGAGACTGAGAGACTGAGAGACTGAGAGACTGAGAGACTGAGACTGCGGGAGAAATTTCTGTTGACATAAACGCACCCCAGCGCACGACGTCGCCTTCCAATCGTGAGCGCAAAGCAGTCAACAGCCACATTCGTCCAAATCCTCCAGACAGACGCAAACTGTATCAAACTTCCCTCACACACTTTCTAACAGCTCCACATTCGCTGAAATATGCCCATGTACCACAAGCCTTTTTTCTGCTCTTGGGCTCTCCAGCTCTGCGTACCATTGGCTTCGTCCGCGGAAGCTGCCCAGCCCTACGCGCGCAGAGAACCACAGTACATCCCTGCACAACGACTTTCAAATGCTTAAATGACGACTTCAGGTTCAAACACAGCGCTCGCGAATGAAAAAAGCAGGAACTTGGCAATGCTGTACAGACAGCCAAACTCTGCGCCATTCGCACAATTGCTACGCATAGCTGTCCGCTGGCAAATATGCTGGAAGCTTTCGTGGAGACTAATGGAATGTCGTGTGATTAGTGTAGTGTAGCAAAACTCCAGCGGGACAGAAGCGAAGTGACACCAATTGGCTCCAATTTTGCGACCAGCTGTCCGATCTTCTGCTCTCCGATGCCATCATGTGTAATCACCTGAGATGACCAAGCGCCAACTGCATGTCCGACCAATCTAGAGACATGACTCTCTTAAATACATTCGGCCAGGACACGTGTAACTTCCAGCCACCTCCAATGGGCACCACTTTGCGAATGCAGGATGTGTCAGCTTGCAGCAACGCCGAAACCATTGGGAATGCCGACACACGTGTTGCAGGGCTAGTGAGAGCAACAACGATAGTCGCCATCACTACTGCGTTTTCCTTCCTCGAGCCTAGCAAAGAGTTCAACTCCAACGCCGTGATGCCTAGGACCTTAGTGTTCCCGCAACAACACCATATCGCTATTCGAACTTCGTGACTTCAACGAAAACAAATAGGTCCACATGCAAGCTGTCCCTTTTTACTTACTTTGTCCTCATGCATTCCCTCGAACCCCCCTCTTTCAAATACTTTGACACACCAAACGCCGCACTCCTTCACCAGTCTGCAAGACAGCTGCACAGCGCACGAATTCCTGGGCTAACATGCTTTTTCAGAGCAGTCAGAATCATCGGTGACATTGACCCTATGTGGAACCGATATAAGACCTATGTAAGACCTTGGATTTCTGGTGTTTGACTACCTTTAGCACCCGAGATACACCTCAACAAGGGCAAGGTGTTGTTGAGGTCATTTTCAAACTGATTTTCGACTCATATTCAGCCTATGTCGAACTAATTTTGCAACTATGTCGGGCCCAGTTCCGAACGCAATTGTAAAGGAACAAAAACGATACTTTATGTGGACCTGGTGGGGGAGCCTCCACAAGGTCAACAACCAGCTCGGTTGACCCCCTGGAGGCCCCTCCAACGGGTCCACCTGTTCTGGGGAACAGAACACTACTCGCGATGCCTTACCAGAAATCCGATCGATAACTGGCAACCCGGTTACAATGCTTAGCCTACAATATCATTTGGGTCACATTATGTAGCTATTTTGTTACACACACCAGTGTGGTTCTTCTATGGAGAAACGTGATGTGAGTCTGTGATTCGGTTCTTCGTTGCAACTCATCCTACCCAAAAAGATGTTGGACAAATAGGGATCTGAATATGTTGGACACCCCCTTGAACACATATGAAAGGAAATGAAAGCAAAAACCTGTGGTGATTGAACACCCAAAGCGTTCCTGCGTTCCTCCTCGTATCCCCATTGTTGCTAGTAAATAATCATACCCCAATGGGATGGTACACCCAGCTTCGCACCGGAGGCACACCGTTGCAACGTGCTGGCTCTGAGCGATATATTGAACTAGTAGTAGTAGTAGTAGTCGTCGTCGTAGTAGTCGTCGTAGTAGTAGTATCTTTTGCCCCCCCCCTACCTTTCGTCCCCCCCCTCTCAAGTGCAATTCTCCTTTTCAGGTGTGAAGCCTTTGGGGATATAGAATTATGTTTTTGGTGAGGGAAACCTTTCCTTCAAATAAATGGTGTTCCTGTCCCAGTAGAGTGCAGCTGGAGTTCTTTGAAAGGAGCGTTACATATTTCCAAAGAAATGGTGTCATTGAATGGATTGTTACATATTTCAACAGCTGGGAGCTGGACCTTTGTTCGCGTCGCGTGCGTAGCTGGTCGTCGTGTCGTCGTCGCCTCGTCGTCGTCGTCGCATCGTCGTCAGGGCGTGATTACGTCCAGATTACGTCCCGACCGGGTCGAAAATTCCGTGCCTCTTGAAAGTGCTGCAAGACGTGTTGTTTTGGATGTCCCTTTGCTGCGATGTCGATGCGCCTTGCTCTCCGTTTTGACGTTCCTTTGCTGCAGTGTCTCTGCACTGTGCCTGTGTAAAGTGCCACAAAAAGTGTTGCTCTACATGTCCCTTTGCTGTGGTGTGTCTGCGCTGTGCCTCTGTAAAGTGCTGCAAGACGTGTCGTTTTAAACGTCCCTTTGCTGTGGTGTGTCTGCGTTGCGACTCTGTAAAGTGCCGCAAGACGTGTGGTTTTAGACGTCCCTTTGCTGTGGTGTCGATGCGCTGTGCCTCTGTACAGTGCAGCAAGACGTGTTGTTTTAGACGTCCCTTCGCTGTGGTGTCGATGCGCTGTGCCTCTGTAAAGTGCAGCAAGACGTGTTGTTTTAGACGTCCCTTCGCTGTGGTGTCTCTGCGCTGTGCCTCTGTAAAGTGCCGCAAGACGTGTTGTTTTAGACGTCCCTTCGCTGTGGTGTCGATGCGCTGTGCCTCTGTAAAGTGCTCCAGCCAGCGACATGGCCATGCTGGAGACAAGCCTGGAAGAGAAGGACGGCAACCGGGCTCTGCCGGATGACGAAGGAGTCTCTGCGCCGGGGCAGCGTGCAGGCTTCGGCAGCCTACAAGTCGAAGAAGGCCAAGCCTGAGCTTCAGCTGCAGAAGGAAACCTGCACGCTAACTGCCGCCCCTGACCTGACGGGCAGCTTGCCGGACGGTCATTGCTTTGTTTCTTGGCCGTGAATTTTTCCCATCTAGTCTTGTGACCCTCACACACCCGGAAAAAGATGGCGGAGTTCGAACGTGTCGGACTTAGATGAGTTATACCTCAGGTCTTTTCGAATGGGCGGTGCCTGGTTGGCGAAGGGGCGGTGTGGCGCTGTCCAGCACAGTGTCCATGGGACGCACATTGTCCATGGGACATGTGTGTTTGGAAGGCCATCGCCCCCCCACCTGGCTACCCCATTCCAGACAACTGCCTCGTTGTCTCGGCGGAGGGGCTTGCCAATTCGCGGATGGCTGGAGGCGCGGGTTTAGGGAGCCGAAGATCAAACAGATCATAACGGACTGGTTCGCCTCTTCAATCCTGATCCACAATGCACGCCATTGCATCTTCACCGTCTGAGCTCCATGATGAAGTGAGGGCCCAGGTTGCAAAACCCCGCGCAATGAAATTCATCGTTTCATTTGATGAAAATAGGGAAGCAGAAGGCACCCAAAATAACGCGGCAGTCAGATCGTTTACCTAGGTTTCAAACAACTCATAGCGTCCACATTGATGCACATGCTCGCGGGGTTGGAGCTTCAGATCGATACATGAACCTGGTCACGCACGCGCCCCGCTTCTAATCACATGCGAACTACGCCCGGGCTAACCAAGGTCTCCACCACCTCAGAAACAAAACACCAAGAACTATTATAACAACCAAGAGGTATTCACCACCCCAGGCAGCACTTCAATAGAGGTATTCACCACCTGGGCGACGCAGACTTATTCCAGGTATTCACCACGCGCGCGTCAGCAATAGGCGCCTTAGCTTTCCTTTCCGTATTAGGGGCTCACCTCCTTAAATTATATTGTGCAGCGGGTTTATCAGACCCTTGATAGACATCTTAGCCATGCATCTTTAATGGCAAGCCAGCAACGTTTGCAAGCAAATTTGTGTTGCCAGTTGATGACGGGCTTCTCTGCATCAGGTGACTCTGATGGGGACCTCGACATGATCTCCTTTGACCCCATGCTTATCGACCTGCTTATCGACCTCGTCAAAGCCACCGAAATTGGCATTGCCGCGATGGGCATGGAGGAGCACTTCCAAGCCGTGGACACGAGGCGGGGCCAATGGCTTTTATTCATATTCACGCGTGTTTTTGAAATATGTTGAACCAAAGGCGTCAAAAGGCTTTTCTTGGAGGGAAAAAACCCTGCGGAAGGTTGTGGGACGTGGTCGATGCAAGACGTGTCGTTTTATAGACGTCCCTTTGCTGTGGTGTCGATGCGCTGTGCCTCTGTAAAGTGCCGCAAGACGTGTTGTTTTAGACGTCCCTTCGCTGTGGTGTCGATGCGCTGTGCCTCTGGAAAGTGCAGCAAGACCAGTCGTTTTAGACGTCCCTTTGCTGTGGTGTTTCTACGCTGTGCCTCTGTACAGTGCTGCAAGGCATGCCGTTTTGGGCGTATCTTTGCTGTGGTGTCTCTGCGCTGTGTTTCTGCCTACCTGCAGAGTTTCCATGCCCAGGTCGATGAATCCATGGTTTGGTCCCGTTACTTTTGGAGCCTGATGTTGGAACCCACTGTGTCGGGAAGCGATGCTGGGCTGTGGGCGGGTGTGGGTTCCTTTCAGGACTCTCTTGTTTATTCTGAGTCATCGACTTGATAGCCTATTACTCAACAAAGGATGTTATCACTTCTGACCCATGAGAGGCAAAAAGAAGTGACGTGATGGCTTTGCGTCACGGTTCTTTACTTTAAATCTAAACACGACTTGCATTCTGGTTCGTGGCTTCTATCTTGCTTTTTTTGTTGATTGTCCCACCATGAGAGTGCAAATGATGAACACAAACTCTTGAAGTCAATGCTATTTGTGCAGGACAATAAGAAACAGAAATGCCGACATGTGATTTCTATTTTGCTTCTCTTCGGTGAATGCGTGCGCAGACCTTCAGAGCTTCATATTGTTTTTCCGCACGACGACCGTTGGACTCAATTCTCAAAGGAAGATGTTCTGTGTATTCTTCATATTTTATGGATGCAACAACAAACACCATTCCGCGATCGAGAGCTTGACTGTATCCAATATTGTTGCGCTGTGTAACCTTTGGTTTTGTAATTGTACTTGCGTTGCACATATCGCACACACACACACATGTTTTTGTTATAACAATATTTCATGAAAATTGTCATATTGATGCCGAAAGGGGGGGCAGGGCGGCCATTTCACTCACGGAAACCCACCTGAGGCGTTTCCAGCGCTTGGCTTCGCAGCACGCTTCAGAAAGATTTGTAAAAATAAAACGTTGCGGCTGTTGGGGATACCACCGAAGCTTATTGTTTTTTTGGAAGATAACAGATAGCAGATGGTTGACCTTGCAATGAAACAGTCAATGTAATAGGAAAAAAGGTAGGCCCTGGTGGGGGGATGAGCATATATATATATATATATGCATATTACATACATGCATGCATGCTTACATACATATATACATACATACATACATACACACATGTAGAATTAAATTTTTGTATTTACAGATAAATATACATCAACAAACCGCGTGAAACGTCGCAGAGTGTTACTTTAAACTGTTTTTTCTCCATGGTCAGTTGTGGTTTTACGTTAAGTGCTTTCTCCGCAGGCTGGATTCTCTAGCCTGGCCCGGAGCGTTCTCGGCTGCTTTGGATTTGCCGCCACCGCGATGTGTTTGAGTCGCTAATGCCGAAAAAAAAACATCCGATTTGGGCACGGGATTGCAGGATGCATCCATTCCCTCCCTGCCATGTTCATTTTTCCATCTTGATGGCTATCCAAAAAAATGATCCAAACTGCTTCATCCGCGCTGCATCTCAGGGTGTTTGCCTTGTAGAGATGGCCCTAAAGGAGGGAGCAGAGGCGCCTCAGTTGGCAGTCCCTGGGATGGGTGGTGAATGCATTGATGGGGTTTCATACACCTATACCGTGGTTATTTGATGATTCTGATGGACTGATGGGGGATTGAAACATGCTCCTTCCAGCACAGAAAAGAACCACAGGATTGCTTCCAGAACGGCACAGTAGCAGGATTTTATCTCAACATGTGTGAGTAATCAAGTGTTTTGATGATTAGGCAGCCTGCAGCCAGGCAGCTTTCAATAACTTGCGACGCTTTGAATTAAAAGGCACGCAAGTCTCGCCTTGCCGGCATGATACTTGCGGTCGTGGGTGTCGTGGAGAGACAGTGATGACTCCACAGAGCAAGTCTTGTCAAGACATGTGGTTGATGTCATCAAATGTTGGTTGTGAACTCTGCTTGCGGCTGAATCTGCACTTGACACCGACTTGACAGGGTGGATTGGAGCACCATGGCCAAGACAGAGATGGGTTGCTTGGCCAAGCAGGAGGATACTCCGATTTGCATTCGAATCCTATAGGTTTTACATCAACGCATCTCTAGATGATTCTGCCATGTGGGATTTTCCCGGAGTACTTTCGCCAACATCGGATGTTCCAATTTCCACTCTGGTCCTCACAAAAATCTCGAACATCAAAGCACTTCTCATCGAGCTACTTTGGGATGTCTCACTTGAGAGCATAGGTATGTGCAATAAACGGCAAGAGAAGCCGCCTGCTCCGGCAACCAGGACCTGCGGGTCAAATGTCACACCATTGACGTGGGGATCCGTGGGACCCTTTTTGGACCCTTTTTGGTCCCGTGGGGCCCGTGGGATCTTGTCCTGCCATGCTGAAGCCATGCTGAAGCACTGGACCTGGCAGGAGCTTCAAAGAGAATCCCACAGAAGAGCTTGGAACCCGACAGATGGCTGCGGCTATGGGGATGACACACAGATGGAGGGCCCCAATGGCAATGCGATGACGTCTGATGGGGATCACGCCACATGTTGAGGTCTCTGGGCTTTCGACTCGGACAAGCTGGGGGCCCTGCGCAGAATGAACCATTGCTGCTTTCAATGTGACAGGGATGGATGCCTTGCTAAGGATCATGATTGATACATGGTTATAGCTGGTGGTATTTAGCTTTCTCCAGTTTTCCATCCCCTTGAACTGGGAAAATTATTGCCGACTGGTGGTTTTTCCGATAGTGCTTCGACCGTTTCTGTCAGGTGGTGCTGATTTCAAACCTCAAGGGCGCCCCACAGGTGGTGCTGGGGTCAGGGATAGCTGCATGGAAGCCTGAAGATGCCAACTCCAGCCCCTGTCCCTGTCCCAGATATCCTTGGATCAACGAGGCGTTGCTCAGGGTTGCCACTCAATCTGCATGCCAAAGATTGAACCATATTCAACCCACCAAGATTGGTCCGCTTTAAGTAGCCACGACACCTTCCAAGGTGACCCATGATTAGTTCAAGAATAAACCCCAAAGCCCCAATCTGAAGTCGCCAGCGTTCCGCTTGCAGTTCAACGGCAGCACAGCCTGCGTGGTGGGTTTCCGCAGCGACCGAGTGGAGGTGGAACTTGAGGTGTGGGGCACACGACAGGATTGGAGGTTTGCCCCTCCCCGTTCATGTCAACTCCTCAAGCACCTTGGAAGTGCTGTAAAAATTCTGGTCTAGGGAGGTTCTGACTTAGTAGGTTCCAAGGTCTTTTGCAGAGTTTGTAGATTGTGAGCAAGCCATCATCTGGGTGTGACTGAAAATTGGGTACACTCCCAAAAATGGCCCTTTTGTAGACTCATGATAAAACATTTTGGGGTGCTCTATGTTCAGACAAAACCCATCTACTAAAGTGTAGATTTGGATTCGAGAGCTCTCGGAATGCCAATTCAGTATTACTAGAAGGCACCATGTTCTGAATATGTTGATCTTTGTTGATCTGGACCGGACCTTCCCATTTTAGATTTGTTTGAGATGGAAATGGATGGGAGTAGCACTGCAGGCAGATGGAGCCAAGAAAACTTTGGCCTTGAAGCCTGAGAACCTCAGCAACTTGGCCGGCGCAACTGCCCAAAATCGAGTAGCGAAGATGTTTCACAGGACTTGAACTGCCAAAAAGCAGGTCTTTAGCAGTTCCATTCTGTTCGAACTTGAAATCAATTTGGTGCAAGATGGCTCCCAGATGCTCCAAATATAATTTGGCACATTCCATTTGCGACGTTTGGGACAGTGAAATGACATGATAAATGTCAAAAGAAAAGCCAGCCATTCGCGGGTCATGGTGGGCCAAAATATTGAGGTGCCAAGGAGCCGATACCCTGCCGTTGGTGTGGGAGAATGTGGGGATGGTATCACTTTGAGTGGTATGGTAATCGTGGTGGCAATGGCAATGGCAATTGCAATAGCAATGGTAACGGTAGTGGTAATGGTAATGGTATGATTGTTTTCGCATTTTGCAATTGAACATCAATTCAGCCATCCATTCATTCGACAAGGTGACACGTCCAAAGACCTTCTACAAAAGGTGGATGGTAGTAAAGTTAGTATATCGGTGGCAAGAAAAAGTAAAGCTGGTTGTCACTACGTTGTCACTTCGCGCAGGACGCTGCGCCGCCGACGGAGCCAGAGGAAAAGCCGGTTCATTCCCTACAAGTCATGAAGACGGTGACATGAGCAATGCCACGAATCATCCGGAATCCCTGGTTGTTGATGGTCAACAACTGGGTTATGCGAAGTGGTTTCATAGGGATTACTGTATTAAAATATGAAAATCCCTCCTTGGGCAGAGCCATGGCTCAAAATGCAGCTCGGAGCTTCCCAAATCTACGTCTGAACACCATGCCCACAGAGTAGCATTGCAGTTGCAAGTGGTGAAGAGGAGTCTTGGAGACGTTTGAAGCATCCATTTTAGCTTCATGAAAGCAAAGAGAGGTGGTTTCTCAAATTTGCATGTCCCAATCTTCTTTGCGTTCTAAGGTTTTCAAATTCACCACATGAATCTTGTACATATCCACCTTGCCTGAGGCCGAGCCGCGAAAGCGTCGAGCAAAATGGGAAGAGATGCTTGACACTAATCCAGCTGCCAACACTTTGCGACACCCAAGGGAGTTTAGGGTTGCAGGTTTATCTCACAATATCTCACAAAAAAAAACCAATGGTTGGCCATTGCTCAGGGTAAATCATTATCCATGTGCGAACTCCGCTTGATGTGGGAATCAGAGCATTCAGATGGAGTTTGCAACCATTTTGCTATTCACCCCCAATTCCAATGGACTATCGCGATTTTTCAAATCCATGAAATTTTGATTTTTTGGACAAATCCATGTGAGATCTGCTCATCTCAGGAACAGTGGTGGTTTCGTTGTGCCACAAGAAGGTCCCAGGGCCCAGGGGGAAACTCAGACGACTTTCGAGGCAGCGACCTTGCCAGATTTGTGGTCAACATTTCTTGTAACGAAGTTGGAAGGTCTTTACATATTTTACATGGATTTTGTAGGGTTTTGTACATGGCACAGTACCACTTTTTTGGATGCCATCGGAAACTTCGTCACTGCTGCCAGCCCGGAAAGCGCCCTCCGATTCCGGGGCTCCTTTCCCTCCAGTCGCGGAGCTGGAACAGATGCCGGTTGGTGACTTAGAGGGCAGTCTCCCCAGTTATGACCATTGAATGTGGAAAGATGATGAAGCTAACCAGTGATTTTGAGCTAAAACCATGTCCCCATATGAGACCCGACTTCGTAAGTCGAGATCCCTTTTGCTTCACCATGTTCCGGCCCAGATGAAAGAGCTGAAAGCGCTCTTGAAGGCCGGACCAGTTTGTTTTTGCCCGTTTCGGCTGAGGTTGATCCGACACTTCCCAGGTGTCTTAAAACATTAAAAAAACCCAGCTGGGTCAATGGGATGATTTATGATGATTTGGGGAAAAATGTTGGGAGACATTTTTTTGGGCTGTCCTGGCTGTCCTTGTGGGTATATGGGCCCTGCATTACTGTGGGTCAAAGTTCAGCTGTGGGAACGCAGGTTGGAATCCAAGCCAAATTGCCATGAAGGCGATGGGTCTGGGAAAATCCACTAGATTGACACCGCTTTCAGGACCATGGAGTTGACACCACCGGTTGCGCAAGTCTCAGCAAGGGCCTGTCTTGCCCCAACATCTCCAAGAGCGGAATACTTGACCAATCTGAGTTGCGGAGCAGGATCTTCCAGAATTCAGAATAGGTTTCTATATAATGAAATCAATTTGCATTGAGAATAGGTGGCTTTTCTTGGCATAGCACGGAATACAAAGTTTCTGGCTGCAGCTCCTGTGCGGAATGGTAGATGCTCCTGAAAGTTGGGAACTTCCCCAATCACACATGGACATTGGATTGGAACAGATTCCAAGCCTCTAAGTAGGTTGCACGGTTGCACGCAAGATGCAGCTGTCAAGGCTTGGAAAAGGCCGAGTTCCTGCAGAAGGCAAGGGTGCAGCAAACCATTGGCTGAGGGGATTTCGACTACAGCAAGCTCACAACCACAAAACTGCCATAGAAACTCTTCAGGAAAGTACCTTTGGACACATCTAAGTGATGTAAATCCAGAAACTGTGAATGCAAAACTGCACGAACACTGTTTTGAGTGCTGTCCCATTGACAACCAAAGCTGTTGAGCCTACCAGTGTCACAACCCCTGAAAACCCATTGCGACATCTCCCTGAAGGATCTTAGCTGATGATATGAGGCTAGAATTGACCACTTGACCTCCAATTTTCAGATGGTTACATATAACAATGCTAACATGATAGCTAGATATACTAAATGAGTTGCAAACAATGCTAAAACCAATCAGATATTTGTGGGTCCATATCCCCAACGCCTCAAAGATACGTCACATCCAAGGCCAAAGAGCGAGCCAAGCTCTGAAGATGGGTGAACAGGTTGGTGAAGCGGTGTCATATGGGAAGATGACGGATTTTACCGTATTTATCCATATCTAATATATGCCTTAAGGGCCTCAAGTCCACATTATCTTTTTTTTTTGGATTTCATGAATCTAGCTTTGATCTTGCTCCAGCTTGGGCTCGATTATGCTGGATTGAATTCCGGGAATCGCAAAAGAAAACCGATCTTTCATGGTGTTTCATTGTGTTTCGCAGGCAATATCCATCGTTTTGGATAACAATCACACAGTCTGATGGAATTCTTGGGGTTTGGTTCATTCAATCTTTGGGTTGGTCCTGACATCTCTAAGGTCAGGATAGATGTTGCGGGAATTCCGGTACTACGCAGAGGCCCTCCAGTCTCCAATGATGGTGGTTCCACCGCCACTGATGTTTCGGAGATTTAGTCGAGATATGCTTGTGGATGATGAAAAACTTTTCAGGATATGTTGAAGAATCTTGTCTATCCACCATCAAAGTATGTCAGATTATGTCAGTTTTTTTTTTAATCAGTTGCTCTTGAGAGAACAGTAGTTGAATATGGGTTTGCCTTAAAGTACCCCCTACTTTGTGCCCTACAAATGGCCATCAAACAATAGGGATAATGGCTCTTAAGCAACAGATTTTCGGAGTTTTCCAGAAGTTGCGGACAATTTTACCGCGGGGATCCAATCTTCCTGTAGCCATCAGGCCTGGCACAGAAGGAGAGCGCGTTTAGCTGCTGTGAGCTGCGAAGTGCGAGCAAAAGAACAGCTGAAGATCCCCTGGTTGTCCAGTTGGGCTTCCAAATGCAGGCTTTTTTTCGTTCCCCCGTAGCTCCATTGCGTTTTATTGCTGAAAAGATGATAATTTTTACTTTTGACCAGCTTACCAGCGTGAAATGGTCATTGAATAGCGATTCTTGTTTTGGGAAGGGTACACGAATCTGCTAGGACGCTTAAAACATGTATTACTGTAATCTACAGGCTTCGTGCAATCGTAGGAAGGGGATGGAAATTGTTGGCTGTGGAGTCGACCACCCTTTTCAGGGCGCCGTCTTGGCTGATGCAGGTGGACACAAAACATTCGAGTAGTGATCAAACATGATCAAACCAGGTGGTTGCATATCCCTTGTATTCATTTATATACATTTATATATTTATTTATATTCCTCCATATCTCCATAATCATATTAACCCCCCACGAACGAGTCGTGACATTTCTTCCAGACCAGCAAGAAAGCGCAATTCCACAAGTGTCACAAGAGGTTCTTTTTAGACTTCTGCCCTTTGGCTCCACATCATGGAGTTCAATGGGCAGATTTGGTTTTGGATCAAAGTGTGCGTGCTGCTGTTCTATTTTCTGGCGCTGCTTCTAAAGGCGTGGTTCCAGCATGTGGCTGTGTGCTAGAACTAAACACCCGCAAAATGGGTCGAAGTTCCTGCCTGAATCTTTCAGTCAGTTTTGGGATCTTCCCTATGAAGCACAAAGGGCTTGACCCAGAATCCATACAAGGATGTGCCTTGACATCCAAATCATTTTGTATGTTGTATATTTAACTTTATAACATGGTTCAAGTATACTTTTAAATGGTGGTATCCTGTATATAAGTCATGTTGAATTTATATCAATAGATAGGGAAATAAGATGAGATAGCACATACGTCAAAAAAAGATACAA
Source organism: Cladocopium goreaui (assembly GCA_947184155.2). Lineage (NCBI taxonomy): Eukaryota > Dinophyceae > Suessiales > Symbiodiniaceae > Cladocopium > Cladocopium goreaui. Next base: position 264,093 of record CAMXCT020003079.1, on the reverse strand, counting down.
CAAGTTAGCAAAGATAGCGGTTTTTGTTGTCTAGAACGATGTTTTTAATGGTAGCCATTTTTTTTTCCCAAGTGAAGCGCTAAATCCTTGAAAGCATGGCAGAACCAGGAACCGCTGTCGCACAGAGAGCGACATTGCAGGATTTCAATTTTTGCAGTTCTTTTTTATCGCAAGAAGTTTGGAACACTTTGACAGCTGGAACGGAGTCTCGTGGCCTATAGGCCTTTTTTTCCTTATACAGCCTTGCAGAACATATCACTGACGCAGTGTTCCCGGGAGAAAACAATGGCTGGCCTAGTGTGGAGGGATGAGAGAAGCTGCATCTGGAAACGCGTGAGTATATCCAATAGAATAGACCAGAAAACAAAGGAACGCGCATGTGTCGCCTCTTCATTAGCCAATAAAAACATAGATACGCGCGTGTGTTTCCCGACTGTATGTAGATAATACATAAATACATATATGTGTTTCCCAACATATAAACCAAACAGAGATTGTAAACGCGAATGTATTAAAAATGTTTCCACCTACAATCACATGACAGTGAAATATGTAAATGTTTGGGATGTGTTTCCACAAAAAGAAGAGAACACACTTGTGTATCCTCATGAAAAGATTAAAAATAGAAGGGAACGCGATGGTGTAACCACGTCTCAGACCAATTGCATTTGTAAACGCGTATGTGTTAAAATGTGTTTTTTTGTGTTTCATAAAAACTGCGAAGGACTCTTTCAAAACCTTCCAAAACAAAAAACAAAAAGATGTTGTTGAATACACGCGCATGACAAACATGCATGTCCCTGCATGGACCACTGCCAAAGGCAACATGGTCATGTTTTTACCATAATCTGTTCGCATTCCGAGGTCAAAAGCCACAGAAAAGACACGCAATGGAAACACAACCAGGCACAAATGAGGAATTGAAAAACATAGTACAGATTAGAGAAACAATACAAAAGATATAACGTAACTTACAAAACCTATAACATAACTTAACATAACTTCAAGTTAACTTGATTAAGTCCTTTTATAAAGCCCCTAAGTCCAACTTAAGTCAAGGCTCATCCCTGTAGGACTGAATTCAAAATTTGAAACCGTTCGTTTGAAATCCGCATAAATTGACGAGTGGTTGCGATTTCTTTTGGAGCCTCATGAGACGCCGATGCCGTGTGGACTTTTTGATGTTGTACTGTTGGTACAGGGCATTCAATCCTCCTTTGAAACTGAACATCTATGTCTGGCATCTGAAGTATCAGAGGCAATCCTTTCCACGAGCCAGGCTGGTCGCTAGATTACCATATGACTGGGGGAATAAAGATCCAGCTATATCAGCTATGACTTAGGGTACCCGGGGGACTGGCGTTTTGACTCATAGCCATATCAGCATCTCTGATCTGACGTGACATGTCAGGTCAAGCAATGCATTCGCTGTTTCCAGGCAAGGCTTCGCTGTCACGGTACCAGTGATTTTCACCACCATGCAGCCCATGTCTGGTCAGTACTCAGTCGATACTCGTATAATCTCGTATATAACATTTGTGGACCTGTGATAATTTGAGTGTACTGCAAATTAATAGACACTAAGCCATCAATGGAGGCTTCGCGCCCTGCAAACTCCTGCTTTTTCCACATCCCATGACACACATCTCACGGAAATGGCTCCAACCTGATGCAGGGCACAGGCCAAGGTATGGCAGTGGTGCCCGAAGTTCCAGTGATGCAACGCGACTCCGAGCGTTCGACCATTTTCGAGGACTCCAGCGGCTTTGGGCAAGGCTGGAACCTTCCCAGGATTTTGGGAGTACTTCCGGCATCACCCAAATCTAGCAGATTCTAAAAGTTCTTTTTTCTGAGATTACGGACTTGGATCAGGGATATTTCACTTATAAAATGTGTGCTCCGCTGTGCTACGGTGAAACAAGTTCTGGTCCAGTTTGCATGTTGATGCAAGAATTGGTCATGGCCGGTGACTTGAGCTACTGCAGCTACTGCGCAGATGTTAGCCTCTTGTGCCGTTGTTGCAGATCAGACATTTCCTTTAGCTGGAAAGTGTCCATTACTATGCGGGGTGAGTTCTTGCATTGGGGACACCAAAACCACCTCAAAGTGGTCATTTTAACGGGGAACCAATTGTTTTGCTTTAGCAAGGTAATTATTGGGGGGCTGTCTCCAATCGCATGCAACTTCATACTTAACTACTCCCCCTCCCCCACGGGGTGGCTGGTTCACAAGCAGTTTGGCCAAAGCTCAATCCCAGTCGGCATGTCGCCACCGGCAGCAAATTCGGCAGCATCCGCATCCTCAGCATCATTGTGTTTTCATGCCAAGCTCCCTGCCAAGCTAGCTTTCGTCCCTTACCCCTGTGCCTCAAGATCTGAGAGACACTCATAATGGCTATCCCCAAGAATTGGGTCAATCCATATTACAAAAGCGCATCAAAAACCAAGGGGCTGGTTCAGTCGACCCGGGTCCTGATCCATGGTGTTTATGGCGCCAGGAGGCAGACAAATATGAATCGGATGTGGCCTATGTGGCCTTCACACGGTTGGTCGCTCCTTTCTGCATGATCACTACAGCGCTTTCCCTGCTGCAGGCTGGATCGCCACAGGTCAGCCTGCCTTTATTCGTGAAGCCTGGCATATTCCACTGGATTCTCATCAGTTTCCCCATTAAAATGGCAATCTTTGTGTATATTGTTCGCTATCTTCAGACAAGCCCATTTGGATCTGGCTGTTTCTTGCGCCATTGGATGTTGTGAAACGTTTGCAGGACTACGAGGGCATTCCGTCAAGTCTGACTGTCGGTGGTAGCAATGCATTTCCTCTGCTGATTAGTGGAATCCTCTTGCTGAGTGAGCATCGGCCTCAATTCAGAGTCCGCCTTCGTATTTGGTTGGCCCTGGCACTTTGGTTCCTTGCGGCTCAACTGTCCTATCTATTGGCCAGGGAGCTGCGGTTGGATGAAAACATGTGGTTAAATCACATGGTCTTCCTGACGATTATCTCGACGGCCTTGCAGTTGCCAAAGCTATTGACCTGGACCAGCGCGGTGCTGCACTCACTTGCCTTTCTAGCACTGACGCTGTTCATTGGTGAGGAGGGCGAGGGTGCTCCTTCTTTGGGCTTGCAGAGTCTTGACGACTTTGAAATGTTCCCGCTGTGTTTTAAAGTCGCCTGATGATTTGCAGGTTTCAAACTGGTTAGTTGGCTTATAAACTTAATTATATACACACAATTCCAAATACTGAAAGTCAAGGCCAGATATTTGGTCCATGAACTCGCCTACAGTGTTTTTTTTTGCCTTTTTTTCCGGGCCCCACTTGAAACCCTGATTCCACAAGCATGTAGCAGGGGCACGGAGTGACAGTGCAGTGTCATTGATCTCTCAATTTATACCTTCAATTTGGACAATGCCCCTCCGAGGATAGGACCTTTCTAAGTGACGGAATAGAACAACTCTAGTACGAGTATCCTCCTAGCTTGTGGTCAATCTTCCCTTTAATCTTAGAAGGGAGTGGGTACTTTGCCAAGGGTGTATATGTTTGCGGTGCTGCTCATGTCTGCCCACTATGCAAACATTGTCAGCCTAACGATCGTCGGGAGGCTGGCCGTTGCGCAACAGCTTTTTGATCGACATGTTTTTCTGTTTGCTTTGCCTGTCAGCCTGTCAGTGTTCAAAGTGTCAGTTGGGCTGCGACAGGTTGAAAACCGAGCTTGATTGCAAGGAGGCCAAGATGAAGGCACAAAGATGTGAAATCGAGACCGCAGCTGCTGGGAGCGAAGAGGCCATCAATTTTGGAGCCTTATGGACTTCCCTAATGGCTTTGTCCAATAATAAAGGCATATTAATATGGGAGGGGACTGTTGTGAGCGGCAGAACATTTGCTTAAATGAATGGCATTCTTTTTTGCAAATCCTTCTGATCCAGATATGAACAGGTTGCACTTTAAGTACATACTTGTATCTGTCACTCAACTATGTGCTACTTTTCACCCAACTATGTGCTCAAAATTGCCATAAATCAAGAAAGGCAGGTTTTTATTCAGAAATTATTGGACATCTAGTTCCATGCATTTCCCACGCAAAATCTTATTAAATTCATATTATATTTCTTGTTTAAGAGTCTCCTTGTGAAATATGTTGTTCTTATTGAATGCAATTAAGTAAATACATCAGAGTCAAAGAGCCATAAATGATCATACATGTAAATACACACAATTCAGGAATAAGCAGATTTGAAACATATGTGCATCTTATATAATATCCTTGAAATAGTTTCATGAATCCTTCCAGTATCCCTTGCAAAATATAAAGGTTTTTTTCCTTTTCTAAAAGATGCAGGGCGTCGCTAAAGATGTACAGCCTTCCATTTAGGGGTAAACATGTTTCTATAATATGTAGCATGAATTTAAGATAGTGCATTCCTGTTCTAAACAATGAAGTATCCCTAGCTTATAAAGAAGCATTTTTCATTAAATTGCATTTTTCCTTTGAAAAAGTACACTGCTTTTTTCAACAAGCAATACCCCTACAATTATGAAGAAATCCTCTAAAATCTAAAAGATGCAGCATTCGTTTCTGAAAAAGCGACATCTTCTTCCACATGATATCCCTTCAAATAGGCAATATTCCTGTGCCATATGTAGCATGCTTTTCGATTTACAACCATCCCTTTAATATGCAGAATTCATGTCAAAAGTGCAATACCCAATGCATCAACACTATAGTCCTTGAACATCATGTCAAATGACTATGTTGAAGTACCCCACCATAAGACAATATAGTATCCTTTTCAAGAAGCCATGTTCCTGCAAAAGTAAAAATAATTGTCTTCACACGTGTAGTATTCATGTTGAACAGGTTCAGTTTTCGTTTGTTGTTCCTTAAGAATCAGGTCTTTCTCTAAAGAAACTAGTTTCTGTATTCAATATGAAAGAGTTGTGCACTCTTCTTAATCAAGTGATTCCATCATTTATGCACCAAGGTGCAACCATATTATTTCAGAACGAGTGCTGCATGTGTAAAAGGATTACATGTTGGAATAAATTTCCATTGTCTGAAGAGAATATTGCATCTCCCTCAAGGAGCTGATAGCTTTCAAAGAAAAACAACACTTTCCACATTTTTTCAAGGAATATCATACTCTTTTCATGAAAGGAACACTATAAACACAAAAGAATTCCATCTTGAAATTAGGAATTATGTTTTGATGTCTGAGGAAATCTTGCACCCTTTTCAAAGAGATGATGCACTTTCTTGAAGGCTTATATTCCATATAGTTATACATGTTATAAACATTCACTTCAAAGAATGCCATGATCACAAAAGAACACCATGGTATATATATATATATGTGTGTGCATATATATATAAGCGGACCTTAATTTGAAATGGTGTTGGAATATGTTAGCAGAAGGCGCCATACTTTTATGAAATTGTATACGCATTGAAGGTCTATTTCAGACCATTACTGCACTCTTTTCAAAGATATTACAATCTTTCAAAGAGAATGCGCAAAGTCAGGCCACACTTTCTGTAAGGAATATCACCTTCTTTCAAAAATTAGACTTGGGATCACAGATATTGGAAGATTGTATGTAAAAAAATGCCGAACCCATGTCCTAGGTGCACTTTGTCTGCTTTATTTTGTTTCAATTGTTGCGGCATCGTTTTTGAACAGTGCCAAATTCTGCAGAAAACTAGGTGGAAATAGATGAACTACAAAATTGCCCTCAACCCATGCCCAAGCCTCCGAGCATCTGATTTTCCAATTTGGAGACAAGAAGGCCGGAACTAGCCGGAGTCATGATGTAGGACGTTACAAATCCAGATTAATTAATCAGAATCACACCAAAACCCCCAGAAAACCGAACAAACATTACATGACAGGGCAAGACCGGACACAGACGCAGAAGCAGACAAGCAGGCCCGAACTAAGAGCCGGAGTCAAGCGAAACGCCAGGGTTGTGATGTATGATCTTATGCCAGTGATTAATCAGGATTAATCCAGATTAATCGTGATTAATCTAGAACCAAAAAAAGACAAAAAAAGAAAACAAAAAAACAAAAACAAAACAAACAAACAAAAATATTTGGCAACTAGTCTAGAGGTCAAAGTAGTTGCGTTTTTTTTTGGTTCTAGATCAATCATGATTAATCTGGATTAATCTGTGCAGTCAATGCAGAGAAGTGAAGGCAGATGTTGGAAACAGATGTGTGTAATTGGACAAATGTAGGGCAGATGTAGGCAGATGACTGATGTAGTGTAATTACGTGGTGCCATGACATGTGTCAGAAACGATTCTTGTGAGGGCAAGTAGTAGGAAATTATTCTGATGAAATGTTTCTTCTCCAAAACTTGTGAATTCTGCCGCTCACAACGATTGATATATCATTATATCATATTATATAATTATATCATATAAATCCTTAGATATTTTAGAACCCAGGGATCGATGGGTGATTCAACCACCGGCACAGCCGAGGTTGCTCAAGCACTTGCCCATGAGGAAACCCTGCGAGCACAAGCGGCTGAAACCGATTTACTAAGGGCCCGGGCTCGGGTGGATGCGCTAAGCGCGGCGCATGAGACTGTCATGAACCTGTTGAGGAGGGAATTTGGCCGAACATGTATGTATGATTATGCGCTCGCGCACACACACACATATACGTATATATACACATGTATATATATATATGTATATATATATGTACATACATAAATATGATACATATATATATATACATATTTATGTATATATATATACATATTTATGTATACATATACATATACGTATATGTATATATATATGTATATATATATATATCATATATATGTATATATATATATGTATATGTATATATATATACACATGTATATATATATACATATGTATATATATATATGTGAATATAATATATATATATATAATGTATATATATATATATACACATTTGATGTACATATACATATATATGTATACATATATGTATATATAGAGATACATAGGTGTACATATGATATATTACAATATACATACACACATATATAAATATAATGAGTATAATGATTCAAAATCCCATTTCCTGTCTTATGTTCCTTCAACTAGTTCACTGGCTGAGAGACGGCAAAACCACATTGGCTGACCGCCGACCGCCTGTCTGCCAGATCATGCCAGATCCCCAGATCCCTAGGAGTATCTGCGATGCAGTGGTGCAGGTGGATAATGACATGAATATCCTGGATTCCGACAAGTTGAGCTTGTTGCTGTACCAGAATTCGACTCTCGATTTGGTGGGAACGTCCTTCAAAGACCTGTTGTCACCACTGGACTGGCAGCAATTCCAGGATGACATTCGGGCAGTTCAGGATGGAGGCTTCATGCCGATTCTAGCTAGGCTCAAAGGATCCTACGACACCAAAATTCGGGTGGCAATTTATGTGTCTGTGCTCCCTCAGGCTGATGGTGAGGTGGGAGTTGAAGAAACACTTGGGGAATCTTGTGTGACTGGCAACTTCACATGGGTAACCGTGGGGATCTGTGGGGAACCGTGGGGCCGGGAACCGTGGGGAACCCCCAGAGAGGCACTGGCTTTGGTTTGGACAGGGAAGGATCATATCATTCATATCAGAATATCCTACAATCCTGTGAGACACAATGCAAGTTTGCTGAACCGAATTTCTCGGCCGATTTTGGGCAAGGCTATGTATTTCACTATTTCACTATTTCTGCTAGCGCGCTTTCCTGAGGTGAGATACTTCTTGGGCATTACTGAAGATGAAGAGAAACTGGAAGCAAGTCCCTGCCCAACACCAAGAATAAAATCACCTGTTCCCAGCAATTTGTCGCAGGTCTTGCAGCGTTTGGACCCTGCCGTGGAGGAACCAGACCTGGAAGCAGCTCTGGAGGAAGCAGAAAGGGAAGACTCAGTGGCAGCGGAACTGGAACTGCAGGAGTTTGTCGAAGAAGAACAAATGCAGGCGATGATGTCCTTCTTGTGGACCTGGCCCTTGGCCTCTCAAGATGTGCAAGATGCATGCTGTGATACTCACCATATCTTGAGCCGAGCTGCAGAGCTTTGACGGCAAAACTTGGGGTGTCCTCCAAAACTGCGAACGATGATACCCGCATGATACCCTAAACCCAGATATGGCTTTGGAAGTCGATTCCCACATGCTTTGGCTAGTGAAATTCTATAGGATCATCTCAAAACAGCTTTGACACCTAAGAACAGGGGGTTGTATCCGAAAACGAAGCCTCGGGCATTTGGTTCCTGTGCTGAGGTTGTTCTCCAAAAGCTTGAGAAAATTCCCTGTTCAAACAACTCATCACGGTCTTTTTCCTGGCAGTGTCCAGCATGCCACTCGGCGGGGGCCTGGACTTGGGGGCTCAGAAGTGCTTGGGGCATCTGATGTCACCAATTTCGGGATCTAAGGCAAACTGATGGGCTTCCAGTGCGACAAGGATCACTTTGACAATGTCAACAGCTCCTGTTGCTGGTTTGCAGCAAGGAATCAGGGTGCCATTGACCATAATAGATAACCAGCAGCCGGGTCATGGTCGGGGTGCCGAGGTGGTCGTTGTGTCAACTGGGACCAGCTCTATTGAGGACATTTGAGGACCACCGGCGAGTTTTTCAGGAGGCCACAACTTGGCGGACAAAAACTGGGATGCCGCGAAATGTTGCTCGAAGTGCAGCTTTCGAGTCGGAACATTGTCGCCCTGCAACAAACAGAAAAGAATTCAACGGGTGGTTTCTTACTCTTCCATTAGCTCTTCCCTTGGACAGAAATGAAGGTTCTGCGACAGCATTTTCATTTTTTTTGTTCTTGAAACATTTGGAAGGCAAAAACTGGTAGCACATTAACATTGAATGTAAACTTTTCATTCTATATAACATAGCATGTTTTTTGCAAGATCCCTAGTTGCAAATCAGTAGCATTTCACCCATGAGGATTTTCAGTTGTGAGGATAGTTACAGAAAGTGTCAGATATGTTTCTATAGAATGTCATAGTAGCCATCAGCGGAATGTTCCTTGATTCGAATTGTAGACAGGAGATGGGCTTTTGTTTCGTGTAGGAAAGCAGCCGACATGCCAGCTTGCCAACATCATGGACATCAATGGACATCATACAAAGCCAACGGAGCTTTCCGAATGCAAGGCCCTCCCTTAAAGATCTCGAAGGCAGTTGGACCAATTCTGCAACTAAAGCAGTGGAGTACCAGTACAAGCCATGATCATGGCGCTGCGGACACGGCCAAAGGCCCTGCCAAGTCGCCGAAATGAATGATATGGCTCCAGCTTTGGCTCGATTTTTTTTGGGGAACAGATCGCCAGAAGAAACAGACCTTTCATGATGTTTCACAGTGTTTCATGGGCGTCCCAAAACCATGTGCTTGACGAAAATCAAAGATTCTGATGGAACTCTCGGGTTTTGGTTCACTCAATCTTTGGGTGCTAACACCTTTAATGTCAGGATGGATGAAGGGAATTCCGGCAAAGTGTGGCCAAAGTCTCCAATGATGGTTGGCCAGGTGTTTCGGGGTATATTTTGAGGGATTTTGTCTATCCACCGTCAAATGTATTATAGTTTTTTCAGTAGCTCTTGAACGACAGTGGTTGAATATGGGTGTGTCTGAAAATGGGACATACTGTCCACTCCCAAAACGGGCATATACTGTAAATGGGGAAAAGTCATGATTCACCCTCACGTCTTGAGGTTTTCCTTAAATTTTCAGACCTTATGGTTTGAAGAGCGACTTAAAATGACTTCCGAACCAAAGCCCTGGTGGTGTTTAAAGGCCCACGTGCGGCCCGCCTTGGCATCAACCTATCCGGTCGACTGTCCAGCTCGAATGCTCTGCTAGTGATCCCCGGCGTTTTTTCACGCTGAGGCCCACTACAAAGGTCCCGCGCATCATTTGGTGCCGCTATCCTAACAAACACGTAGACAAGCAGACATGGCAATGAACGTTGTGAAAGCCACAGATAAAAAGTCCATCCCAAAAAGTCCATCCCCAAAAGCAAGAACGACATGTTTCTGTGAATAGATATGATTCAAAACAGCAACCAAGACCATCGATACCTCTAATCTGTTGGTCCACCGAAACCCATGCAAGCATTGATGAGACTGCTGCTGATTCAACGTGACCTTTGTAGGGGGCGTGAGGTTGTCTTTGCTTCCCATGGACTCCTATGGGCGGCTCAAAAAGGAGCCTTGTGCACCACGACACACAAGTCATTGCAACACGTGCGAGATTTCAACATGTCAACATGTTGCAGATGCTTTCATGCACCAGAATTTCAATCTTCCGGACTCCAAAAGAGTATGAGTTCGGTATTGCCCACTTGCAACAGGAGCAACAGTCTCAAGAGTCTCAATCTGTTGTTTTTCAAGGTGAACGTAGTGCCTGCTCTTTTGGCGAAGGATTGCTGTGGCCATCTTCTAGTCAAGTCAGGTCCACTTTCTTGCTGGCAGGATGGCTACGTGGAAGCTCGGACTGAAGACATATCCACGATGCCACACGATGCCATAGGGGCTGGCACTGGTCAAGTGGTCAGAGACTTGTAGAGTCGGAGGCCTCAACTGACCCTGTAATCAGTGTAAGGTATGGAAGCGCTGAAGGAAGCAAACCTTTGCCCAATTCAGGTCGGTGTGGGATCAAGATTCAAGATTGCAGCTACTAGTACTATACCATCCCTTCGACATCTTTGAAGCGACTGGGAACTTGTTTACAAGCCACCTTAGAAAGATGACATTGCTGCGCTAGGGGATCACTTGAGGCATTTCTGGTAAACAGCTTCCCTGGCAGGATGGCTACGTGCCTTTGCCGTCGGCTGCAGCAACTTCTCCATTCAGTTCTTTGACTCCGACTGGGTGGAAGTTCTTTATTTTTTGTGCAGGAAACGGATCTGATTTGACATGAACCCCAACCTCCTTACTTTTGCCACTGTCTCGAGAAAGCACTGTAAAGATGGAGGTTTTGCTTCTCACGTAGTGGCCTTGCTGTGCCATGTTTTGCGATTCTCAGCATAAACGCCCTATGTTTGGGGACCTCATGGCTGGGGATGTGAACCAGGCCCCGCTCAACCAACGATTTGATCACCCTTTGTGCCAGAGGTACAACTATCAATGTGGGAGCCTCAAGAACAGAAGCAACCGACTTCACGTGCACCATTCAAACGTGTACCAGGGTATATATCTTGATTGTAAATGAGGCTACGCGCTGGGAACCGATGGTAAATTCACTATAACTATACGTATAAATTACACTAAATAATCTAAATATATACATTTACTATTATATGGTGGATTATAAGTATCAAATGTGGCCTTCGCTGTGCAGGTGCCAGTATCGCTATGGCCATCATGGCCACCCACGGTGACCGTCACGTCAGTGACCCTGCGGCCGTCCGAAGCTGAGGGATCGGTGCTCAAAGTCCTGACTTTTGGTGATCACACCGTGGTCAACCACCCCAAAACCGTGAAGATTCTAGAGAACATTCGAGAACTTACAGAAACATATGGATGTGGGTCAAAACCCTGTACCCCCAGTGAACCTCAAGGTTGATGGTCATCCCTTATACCACATGATTAGTAGGTTTTGACCCATACCTATATAACTAAAATATGTGGAGCCAACATATGGACCACTGAAACCCCAATGAAAAATTATGCCATTTCTCACGTTCGATAGCCTGGGATGACTTGGACGAGGCAGATTTTCCGGCGGCACCATGGGTGCACAAGACCCTGCTGGCGGTGGTCTTTGCTGGCTCAGTAGCAGGCAGAATTTGAGACTCTCTCGGCTACCAATGGGCTGATCTATTATGATTTATTAAATTGGGAACTTATTTATCAATGGGATATCTTAAATATCAATGAGAAATTAAGATATCCAGAGATATCCAGAGATATTTGTGGTTGCGCAGTATCATTCCCTACTCATTTCACCTAAAAGCTCCTAAAATCTGAGGACCAGTAGTCCATTGATTGCCATCAGAGGTTCTATGGGGTACCCGATTTGAAGTTCAGATTTTGTCAGGTCAATGAAGCAACCAATCTGTGGTCCCCATGTGTTCGGATGGGTTGATGGGTTGAAACCAACGACCAGGTGATTTAGTCCATTTATGGTCAGTTTCTTGGGAGTAATTCCTGGTTTTGGCTTCACCACATCAGCCATTCAGGAGCAATATTTGATAGTCAATTACCAGTTCTTGACTGTCAAAAATTATGATTTTTGATGGTTGAGTACTAGTTTACGATGGTCAGATGGGTTAATATCAAAACCCTGGCACTCGTACCCTTCTGTTCACCCCAAGATGTAAATCTGTATATCATATTCATCCAACTTCATCCTCTCCAAATATGGTCACTTTCGAGGTGTTGACCCATCCCCAAATACTATCCCCAAATACTATCCCGCTTTTTGATGGTTCAAAACCTTGCAAATGACCAGAGGGATGGTATGTTGACCCATCCCCAAATATGGTACATCCATGTGTGGATTTCTGCCTCGAGGCATGCTCTTCATGGGCTTTTTGGGTGACTTCATCGGGCATCGACGGGCCTTGTTGTTGACCAAAGCCCTGGTCGTCCTTGGAGCGTTCTTGTGGCGCCCTGAGTTCCAGGAAGTTGCCAGGAATTGAAACTTTAATCCTGGTGGATCCCGAACGTGGTACTCCCCAATTGAACAGCCATGTGCCAACTATTTTTGATGTGAAAACCAACGGTACCAAGGTGCATTTTGCTTCCTGCAGAAGCCAGCCATGACTTCTGGACGCATCTCGCGCTCTGGCGCTTCATCATTGGTGTAGGTGCGGGATCAGAATCGGGCACGTGATGATGAACCATGATGAACCATGATGGACCATGATGAACCATGGGGTTTTGGGGTATCCTACTATTTTCAGCAACCCCACATAGCTGCCAGAGCGTTTGGAAAGCTGCTTCTAGTCATGTGAGCAGAAGACTCCCAGTGGGATCCCTAGCCAATAGAGTCTCCAAGTACCCTGTGAGCTGGAAAACACATGTGGGTATACGTGAAAAGGAGGTGGGGAAAGCCGTGTCTTTTTTCTATTCCCATCCACTGCTTCCAGGTCTAGGGGGAGCCTATCCCCTGACAGCTGCCGTAGCTGGGGGATCCGACCGAGTGGGTCAGGCAGAGAATGCCCACAGCTGTTGGGGGCCCTTTTTCGGGGGGACATCTGGGTGTGCACAGAGTACCCCAAGATTCAAGGGTTAAGTATTATTTTCCCCCCATTGAAATGGCGATTTTGGGGTATGCGGCAAACGAGTATCGGCTATTTTGGACAAACCCATGTGCAAACTGGATTTTGCCGGTCATGGAGTTCGGTGATTCATCCACCAGTATGAACAAGCTGGGGATAACACCGGGGCAAAACCATCAAACTCCCGTGTTTGATCTTGCCGTTAAAATAGCAATTCCCCTTTTTCAGAGCCACATGGCCAGGCCTTCTTTTGGCAGACCCCGGGCTTGGTGGCGCCGTATGTGGTGGCCTTGATCTTGGTGGACCTCGTACCTGGTGCTACGGGGACACAGCGCCTCGGATGGGACATCAGTTCTTTCCACATCTTTCAGCGCTTTCTTTTGGCGACTGTGACTGGTGAGGTTCCGATGGATTTTGGGCCTGGGTGCCTTACCCTCGGTGGTGGCCCTGTTAGCATCTCTACAAGGTCCAGAGGACTCCGTTCGAGGCAGTGGAGATAGTCTGATCGAAGGCTTTCGACAGGCTTTGAGCTGTCGTCAGCTCCAGCGCCGTTTGATTGGGACTGCTGGAAGTTGGTTCCTGTTCGATGTGGCAGCTTATGGCGGCTTGTCCACTAAAGATACTAAAGGCAGCAGTTGCCACGAAACAGGACCCAGCTGGACTCCAAAAAAAATAGGGACCAGTTGCCTCTCCTGAAAATGGCAGAGACAACGGACATGCGTTGTGCTTGCTTCGATTTTCAAGGATGACACTTGCTCACCATGTTGTGGCTGCGGCTGTCCTTCCAAGGTACTGTTGTCTTTACGCCTCACATTCTCAGCGTCTTTGGCAGGGAGCAGTCACTACTTCAACTGATCCTGCTTTCAATCCTCTTGCCTCGAAGTCGCAGAAGCAGCTTTTGAAAGATTCCAGAAAATTAAAACTTGGGAAGGATTGATAAATTGATATGTCTCCAGTTCTTTTATTTTTCAATTTTCAAATAAGAATAGATTTGAGATCTGGGCGTCACCAGCGGTTCAAGGCTATCCTTCTCCATTCCTGCCACCTGGCTCTCCGTGGTGGCTTTGCCAATACTGGGAGCGAAGAAGCTGAACCTCTATGGTTTCGCCGCTTGGAGAAATTGCCAGGTCGTCAAAAGTGAAGACCTGAAAAGGCACAATATACATGGTATATCAATATATACTAGGTATGTATACCTGTATGTATGTAGACCATGCATATGGTATATATTCTATACATAATCATGACATGATGGTATATATATATATATATACGTATAGATATCTGAAATCCTTTGCTACGGGAAGATTCGACGGTTCATTCTTTTGATGGCAGCTGCTGTTGACCACAACTTGGGCAATGACATTTTTGAGTCTGAAGTCAGGATGAGAAAACACTTAGGGTTTTGCGGTTGAACGACCAAACAGCACCTCTCAGGTGTTGCAAGCAGCACTGTTCGCGGCTTTTGCTAGCAGCTATAGCATTCTGAACGAATCGCGGAAGGTAACGCCGGAGATGTTGGGATGTTTTTTAAAGTAAGGGCCCATTCATGATTGGGTTGAGGCAACTCGTTTTAATGCATGCTTGCGCCAACCTGCAGATTTTGGCCATCAGTGGCAAACATTCAATTTATGGGCAAAATTTGAGATTTTACCGATGTGGCTGTGTGACGACTATGGATGCAGCTCACAAGAAGCGGTCCCAATGGTTTTGGCCAGGTGCTCCTCACCCTACTTTGTGCCATCTACTTTGGCCAGAGCCCCAGTCCTGTGGGCATATCAACTTCAACTGTTGAAGGCGAGGATTCCACTACCATTGACAGTTGTAGCCATACATGAGTGAGAGAAAGACTGTAAGAACATTGGAAGAGTGTTTGAGCTACACTGCAAATTTGCGAGGAATCTCCAAACCTCTTCTGGCTCGGCGTTCGAGGTCTCAATTGGGGCGTTTGCGTATCAACCTACGTGCTTCCCATTGAAGTCTTTCCGGAAGAGACTCATGGCTGCAAGGCTAAAAAAGGCCCTAACTTCAGCTTGGCTGTGGCTTTAGGCGTTCCAAGCAGCTTGTTTTCTGATGGTCCTTGTGGGATATTTGCCCATGATGTGTTTGTCAATACTATGACCACCCTGATACCCTTGATATCCTTGATTCTACTATGTGATACTAGTTTCCGGCTGACAAGCTGAGTGGTCATGGTGGAGCTGGGCAGGTAACCCGAAAGCCGACCAAGTCGCCCAGTTTTTGTCACGGAATTCGTGGGATCACCTTTTGTTCTCATAAAGTTTCCACGAGCATAGAGCCCAACTAGGCCGGTTGAGGCATCAACCGACACCTCACAGACCTCCCATTTCTCATCATTTCCTCAGATTCCGGGGCACCTTGCATGGGGTTTCTGCCGCCTCCGGAAAACTGGGAGCGCTAGCCACCTGGTGGCACAGAGCTGGTGATCGTGAGGGACACCCGCCATATTGCAGAGGCAAAATGGATGCGTGTTATAGAATTCAAGCAAGAGGACATGTTTGAAATTGATAATTCTTACTTATCTTATTTAATGGCGCTCTCTTTTGCGCGGCGTTTCGCGAGACACTGAATCCCCACCCAGCAACTTTGGGGAATCATCCAGCCTCAAGGCTACGAATAATTAAATGGATGAAAGCTGCAACCAGCCTTACTAAGCTCCCAAATATTCTTAGCCACACCTGGCCCACCTGGCAGCTGAGCTTTTGGATCGTTTTGGATCCAGGTTGGAGCAGCCCTCTTTCCGTTTCTGAATGCAGCTGCAGGGGTAGAGACCTCAGATGGGGAAATGTTGTCGTCCATTGACAGCCAATGACTTTTCTCGAATGGGATTTGGGGGTTCCAAAATTCGAAACAGTGATGTTTGGACTAAAAAACATACTCTAAAAAGAAGATTAACATTTATGATAAAATTCATATAATATAGGTAAGCTAATGGTAAGCTGGTGTTGGGTAATAAGTCCAAATGCTGTTGAAATTTGACCGATACTCACGATCACGACGGATGTCTCAGGTTCCTGCAGTGATGGGGCTGCAGGCAGGACCGGCAGCCTGACCAAGAATGTTTGCCAAAATAAACAGGGTTGCTCCAACCCATAAGGATAAATGATAGCCACTGCCACAACACGGGTCAATTCATCATTTTACCTCTTTATTACCCAAACAAAACACCCCAAACACACCTGGGGCCTTTGGCGCAGGCGATCGTCTGTGGCTTGGGCGCTTGTCTGAGCTATTTCTGTTTGCCGCCCGAAGATTGCAGCTTACGCCTCGAGTTGCTTTAACCACAAGGTCCTGGATCATGGATTTCTTCGGAACTTGAACACCAAACAAAAAGGTTGCAGAAAGCAAATAACGAGATTAACTGGGTATTGACTGGATTTGGAATTGGTGTTGCTGGTTGGGTGGTACAGTCAGATTAGATTCCTCCATATTCCTGCTCTCAAAGAGGCAGTGCTGGAGTCCCTGGTGGTCGAAAAAGGATCATCCAAAATTCGATGCAGCAACTCCCCAGCTTTCAGAAGTTACCAGAAATTCAGATATTTGGTTCAGTGGGCACCCTGCCAGGGCCTATGAATGAAGGCAGATGGTGACCCAAAGTCAAGCTGGGATCTTCTCACGAGCTAGTCCAAAGCACTGTCGCTCAGTAGGCACCGTCAAAGCCACCCGATTCTTCAACAAAGATCAAAAGCGGTGAGTAAGTACATTTTCAATATCAGGGGTTCGCCAATTCCATTCCGATCATCAACACTACTGGTGCCGTTGGGACTGCGTGTCCCGGGCGATACCTAGAAGCGGGGCCCGGCACTGACGCAGGGGTAAAAAGGTTTGTACATGAAGGGTCAATACCACCCAACGAATGGGTCAACTAAAATATTCCATCATATTCCTCCATTTGTCTAGAGTTTACAACGGTCATTTAGGTCATTTACCGAATTTACACCCATTAACTACTCGGGACATACGTTACATGTTGGATATCCCCATTTGCAAGCGGTAAATTATCAGCAAATGGGGGATTTTCCAGATTTGTGGATCCACTCTATTGGAAGGCTCACAAACTACCAGTGGGGTTACAAACTACCAGCTGTTCAAGCTGCTACCAGTGGGGTCATAGTGTTACAACTTGCAGTAACGTGCGCATAATCCCATTTCAGTTATCCCAGTAAGTAATTGGCCACGTTATAGGGGAAGAGACTCTGAAAAAAGTAAAGTTGAGTTTCGATCTTCGCAAACAACATCATATGCCCATCGAGCTAGATGAGACAAGTCCTCGTGTTTTGGCGCTTCGACAGCCGGACCGTCTCGGACGAGACATTTGGATTGGTATGGGGATCCTGCCTAAGCGAACTACACTGACTGGTAATGACTAACAGTTTCCTATTGAACATGACCATAGAAATAGTGGATTTACCCATTGCAAATGGTGGATCTTTCCAGTTCGCAAACTGTTAAATTACCAGAGGGTACACTGAACGGATTCGGTTCTGATTGTCTGATCTTCGAGTCTCTGGCGCCGCTGTTTTCTCAAAGATGCAGAAAGCGGACCGCCCTGTGCCGCGGAGCCTTGGCAGATCTTGGAGACTGATCTGGGAGCGCGGGGTGGTATATGGAGCCACAAGAATGGCTACAATCTGGCAATATGGTGAAAAATGTGAAAAAATGTGAGCAAATGTGAACAAATGTGAAAAAGGTAAAGCATCTGAGTTGAGTTTCTTTCTTTGGAGCTTGGATATTTGTTTGATGCTGTACGCAAATTTTCGCACGGCTGACTGAGGTAGAAACTAATTCGATCTCAAAATAAAAAAGACCAGTTGTGATTGCCGATGTCTGCGCAGGTCTCAGTGGGTTGGAAGTTGGAAGGGTCTTTTCGAGGTTGTCATGCAGTTTTTTCGTCCTGTCCGTACCCTTCAATTCTTCAATCATTCTGCTGGACGATTTCAAAACCATAGATGTCCTTTTCCCACTGGTGGCTTCAGCTTTTGGGGTTCACATACGTATAATCATGGTTTTTTCCCCTTTACAAACAATGGGTAAGTGACATGAATGACGCAAATATGGGATATAACTATATAACATGATATAACTATGTAACAGCTATGATATAAGATTAGATGACAATATGATACATGAGATATCAACCCAAAACATACTGGTGTCACCCACAATGAATGGTGGATATTCACTTGAAGTTCCAGATTCAGCTGCCGATCCAAAGAAGATGAATAGACATCTAATCCCTTCCTCCTAACGGTCATTGATGGATGTTTACAAAGATTTACACACATTTACGATCATTGTTTTGGGTGGTTAATTTTACAGTTGGGGGATGGGATTATGAATGGCTGGGCTTCAAATCAACATGGCTGGATTCACTTTGGGGTTTGGATCATTTTAGATCCAACCATGATTTAGCACAATGGTATAGGGGGATGGCATTATGACACGTGGATTTTCAGCATCCTCAATTTCTAGATCAATAGCTGTCAATAGATTCATATAGATTCAATAGATCCCCTAAATCAGTCATAGATTTTTATAGCTGTCAATAGATTCATTTCATCCCCATAATCAATGGATATCCAATGATCATTCATATAGATTCAATGATCACAATGGATTATGAATGGATTATGAATGGATTATGAATGGATTATGAATGGATTATGAATGGATTATTATTCATCGATATTCATCCCCACAATCAATGGATTATGAATGATCATTGGATATCCAATGGATCCCCATTGGTGATCCATTGATCAAATGGGTCCCTGACAGGCACCTGGGCCCTCCGGGGCTGGGGTCACCAGCGCCGTGAAGGTGCAACAAAACGCGAAGGGCGACACCGGGAGCGACACCGGGAGGGACAATCACACACTGTATATGTGCGTATATTTGATTTATATCTATATCTATCTATCTATATTCATGTATGTATATATATATGCATATTATATATATATTATATGCAATATTGAAGGTATAATGATGTTCATATCAATCATGATAATGATGGTGTCAATAATAATTACAGGAACCAGAACAATAGCAATAGTAATGACAATGGCGATGAAAACAAAAATGTCCATAACAAAAGTTCAAATTTTGAGACCGCCTCCCTTTTGCCCTTCACTCAGAGTTGCTATCAGATTCCCCGGTGCAGGTGACTTCGAAGACTTGGGCGCGAGATTCCCATGACCTCTTCGATTTTGAAGCAAGTCAGTTGTAGGGACCTCACAGGTTCTGCCGTTGCTGCCGTTGGATGCTGAAAAAAAAGGGCCACCAACTCTCCTGAAAACCAGTGGTTCAGGTTCTGCCTACCAGTGATGTTGAGGATGCGTCGGAATCAAGCCTTGATAGGTGATTGTTGAGGTGCCTCCCCTGCTTTGAGTGGTAAGGTTCCGCTGAAAAATCACCTTCTAAGGACGACCCAAAACTTCACCGTGAACAAGTCGACCATTTGTATCCGAAATCAAGGGGAGGCCGTATCAAGCCTGACTTGCAGTGAATGCCACAGGATCAAACATTGGGATTGGTGCATATTGGTCCATCTTTTTTTTTGTTGATGGCAATCGACTTCAAAACATACAGAAAAACATGCGGCAACTTTGTTGTGCCTCCGCTTTGGCATCTGCCAGGTGCAGATGACGAACGAAAGGGAAGTGAACCCAACACACGGTGACCCCTTGCTGCGCTTGGTGCAACGCGACGGCACCTTTTGGGTGTGACGCCCAGCGATGTCGCAGTGAATCACATGCGAGCAAAACTGGACTTAAAACTGATGTTCTGTCATGGCAATGATTTATCAATCTTTAAATACCTGAGCATGTTGAGAGGATAGATAAAAGTATCACTCTTCTGATAAAGCTTAATCCCTATCACATTTTTTGCAGAGGCTGGACTGTGTTAAGAGTGCGCTCCAGCAGCACCAACTCACTGCTACTGAGGTTTGCAGATGTACTCACACAAATGAAGAGCGTACATACATACATACATTACATTACATTACATTACATTACATTACATTACATTACATTCATACATACATACACACATACATCCATCCATCCATCCATCCATCCATCCATCCATCGATCCATCCATACATACATCCATGCATCAATGCATACATGCATCAATGCATACATGCATACATGCATACATGCATGCATACATACATACATACATACATACATACATACATACATACATACATACATGCAGACATATAGACAGACTGACTGACTTACTTACTTACCTACCTACATACTTACCTCTACGTAGGTACATACGTACATACATACACGTGCATCCGCACATATATGTAGACATATTTATATGTACGCGTGTGTGTGTGTGTATATATATATACACATGACTTTGTCATTAACATGAAAATCTTGAGGAGATTCAGCGGAAGCTGTTGTGCTCCTCAAATTTTGGGACCTCCAAAGCAGCTCGTTTTCCTGACAAACCGACCAATGTTTAGGGTTTCGAAACAGACACACGATGCTGAGAAACCCTGACGGCTCTGTGGATTGATGAAGTGGAGGTTACCTGTCTACTGTCTATCCATATGATGCCATAAAGTCGTAACAACCCTACTGATACCTTGACACTGAATATGGATCTTGGCGTTAAAGGCCAGATATAATCCAATCAGTTGAGATAAGACACTGTCTTGCCGAGGTTGACAAGGCTCAACCGTTTGCAGCCCCAGTGGTGGGCTGTGGGGCCTGTAGTTCATGGAGCTTCAAGACGTATTACAAGCATTACACATGCGGGAGTCATGAGTCAAATAGGTCAATCAACCAAGCTTTTTGTGGGTAGCGCCAGGATGTAAGGGCTTGACCTTGCGTAAGGGCTTGACAGGGTTCCACAAACCGCAGGCACTTCGACTTGTTGATGATTCGGGTACAGAAGCTGTCACAATTTTCCACCATTCAGTTGGATACTCCATGAGTATTCAAATCATCCTCATCCTCATCCGCATCCGCATCCTAATCCTCATCCTCCTCCTCCTCATCATCATCATCCTCACAATCATCCTCATCCTCATCCTCATCGTCGTCATTGTCATCGTCATGGTCATGGTCATCGTCATCGTACACCTAAAAAACATGTGTATATACATATATAACATATATAACATATATATATATAATAATGATAATGATAATCATAATAATAACAACAACAACAACAACAATAATAATAATAATAATCTGTTCGCCAAATTTATCGTTCTTCAACGCCCACTTCGCTACTTTGACTTGACCCGACCAGCGGCTGCCGCAGAAAGCCTGAGGTCCAGCAGCTCAAAGAAACTTTGGCTCGTAGTGAAGCTGGGCTGAAGTGGTCCAGTGACCCATGAAGTCATTGATGAGCTCATTGGTTGGGTTGGGTTGGGTTAGGAGCGTTGGGATGAAACCATTCGCTACAGCAATAGCATGATATGATCAAGAACAGGTCATGATAAATGGCAGGTTCAACACGTGTTGGCCACATCCATGGCTTTCTGGATTAATTTAATGAGTTCAGATGCAGTTCAACATCTGTCGACAATGGCGCGGCAGTCTTTTTTTTGGTGCTTCTGTGTTTGCCTTGCTATGGAAGACTTAACGGACTCAACCGCCCAAGGAGAGACTTGGTGTCTAGCAGTCATCGACTTCAAGAAGGAGATGTGCGAAGCTTGGATCTCCTCGGTTTTGCAATGTTTCCTCAGAGACCAGTGGGAAACTTCGCCAAAGGATGGAAGGTGAAAAAACCTTTTGAATGGCTTTTCAACAGATCAAGCTGGTCATGTCCCATTTTTGGCCGGAAAAAGGAAAGATTATCAACGGATGTGTGCAGGACTTCTTGAATCCACACTAGGGTCGCACATCAATTGGTCGGTGCAAGGGCGCTTCTTTCTGAAAAGCATTTTGGTCCTACTTGACCAGGGGTCCTTAAATCTGAGGCCTGAACTTTCTTTGGGAAATAGTCCAATCCAGAACCTCATAGTTTTTGTTGCTTGTACCACCAGTATGTCACTTTCCCACTGGTGTTGGCCATATCTCCCTAGTCCGGAGATCAAATACCAGTTGGTCGATGAGACAGGCTAACATCCTCCTGGTATTATACAATTGGGGATTACAATATTCTCTGAACCTGGAATTCCCATCAAAGCCAACCATGTATATTTTCCCACATGTTCCCCAGTCTTTTGCATATGAAAAGATAATTATACTAGCATGAAACGATATAACATGATATAACTATATATACATAACTCTAATATGGAAGTTCAGAACATTTTAGAACTATATAACTGTACACGTCATTAATCACTAGTCACCAAGACGCACATTTTTCTCCGACGGGAGAAGCCACTGGAAACATCAAACCACCCAGGTGATCAAACTGGGACGTTTTAAGTTCCGGGTGCGACAGCTGGTAGCCTCTAGCTGTGGGGGCTTGCAGCCGGAACTCAGGCGCTTCTATTGGGATGGGGATGGGGTTGGGGATGGTTTGGGCGGATGAGCCACCATTTTATGCTACTGATAGATTCAGATTCAGCATGTTTTATTTGATGCACAACCATAAGACTGGCTATTTCTTGCTACACACACATATATATATATACACACATACACGTTTCGGCTTCTTTTTTTTAAAAATGAACGTCCATCCATTATTACTAGTGATTTCATGCTAATTTTAATCATAGACAATTATGATTCAGCAGTTTTTTTTAAAATGAACTTCCATAAGTATCAGCTATTTAGATGTTCACCCAAGTACCAGGGTTTGGACGCTAAGTTCTCACCAAGTTCCAAGTGAACCATTCTTGAGCAAGGGCTCATCTGGGTTTGGTTCCTAAAAATAGGGCACCGCCGAATTTGATGGTTGATCATGATCTCAATGATTTTCCATCTTACAATGGCAAGTGTGAAGTATCCACCGGTTTTAAGCAAACCCCATATACTTTGTAGAGGATTTTGCCTGGAAAAAAGTGGCCCTGGCGGTTTCCAAAACAGCCGCGCCAGTGACTATTTTGCTCAAGGCTAGTGCTTTCAATTCTGCTGGAGATGTGTGGTTGTCGCAAGTTCTTCTGCTGGAAGGTGGATCATTTGCAGAGTGGAAGAAGTATAAATCATCAAATATTTGATGTGGATATCCTTGTTGATTTTGAAAACGAGCATCGCTATTATCCAATATTATGATCAATCATACTTGATAATTAATATTGATTGAATCACATATCTTTACCATATCAATAGGAGTTATACCTCCATGCCGTGCATTCTCGGAACAAACTGGCATACCTTGACATCTTTGGTCCGGCCAAGTCCCACCAACTTTCAAACCAGACAACCCCACAATGAAGGGATGCTCTACAGGCCTTTTGCATGTTCAACACCATTGTCTAATGGAGAAAAACCTTATGATTTCCGGCAAAAAATCCGAGAGTCCCTTGAACCAAGATTGTATTTATGGGTTAAAAACCATGAAATGCCCCTGATTTCCCAAAAGATACCGTTTGAACCCAGTGAGACAAGTTGATGCCTGGCTGCGTTTCCATCCGCACACGCGCTGCAAGTGCTGCAGTGGCGGCTGTGACCCTATGGACAGCCCGGGGATGTTGGATTGGGATGTTCATCCCAAACAGCAAGTGATTAGTAACCCTGTAAACAATGATTATATATATATATAACATATATATATATATATAAATATATATATATTATATAATATTACATACATAATCCATACAGAACTGGGGATATTCCATGTAAAACTCGGATATTCCACATAGAACTCCGGATATTCAATCTATCTCAGCACCCGAGACGCAGCCGCAGGGATACCATATGGGATTCCAACCTGCCACATGACTAGAGGATCAGATTTAGGACCTGCAGATTGGCCCAGTCCGATTTCAGGGTTGGAGAAGTCTCGGTTGCGAGACCAGCGATTTCTCGTTTGTGAAAAATTGCAATATATTGCAATGATTAATGAGATGAATAGTCCAGGGTGTAATCATGCTGCTAATAGTCATCATTTTTTGATCATGATCCCCAAATTTTAGTTGTGCCACTAGCAGCTAGCCAGCAAATCAGGAGCAGTCCAGGAAGTCGAGTTGCTTGGCTCGCAGTGGTGAGTTGGAGATAGGAAGAGTTTTTTTGAGACATATTTTGTCATCAGTAGATATCAGTAGCTCAAAATCATTGAACCCCAAGAATTCATAGTACCATGATGTACCATCATGTACAATCTGTGAATCATCCCCCATCGAGTTGAATGATTTTCCCAGCGAACTAAACCTCCATTGAAAATATGGGATTTCCCAGCCATGAATGGTGTGCCGACCCTGAGGCTGCCTGGTGCGCACCCATGACCCAGTTTGGCTCCCGGCTGCAGGGCCCAAAGCAGGCAGAAAGAAACCTCCAGCTGTCCAAAAATCGTGGGCCCCAAATCCCATGGCTTTAATGATGTTTCATCACAATATTGACAATTAGCCCAATGAAAACATAGCCACTTTGGGGAGAAACCCATTTCTGGAGAAGGCGAGAAGGCCACATGGAAGTTGGATCCCAGCCGCAGGTCCCAGCTGGGCTGAGATATTGCACCAACTTCATCACTCGAGAGGAGGAAAGCGAGGTCCTGCAGGTGCTGGATGGACCAGGTGCCGCGGGGAACTCTGGAGGCTAAAAGGGGGGGATCCCCAAAACCATGGGTTGCAAGACTAGAATGGTCCAATTTCGGATGATTTGGGGATCCCCCATTTTATGAAACCCCATCACTTTCGTGCTTTAATACTTGAAACCACATCACTTTATACTTGAAAAACTATATAAATGCCCTGTGTATCTGCACATATAACATGACTCGAACGTGTACAACATAGTCTGTTGACTTTTGGGATATAAAGAGTTGGATGCAGCCCAAGCACAATGGCACAACACCATTTACTCCAGTGAAGGAGCCGCTTGGATGCGGAAAATCCGCCGGGCGCAACAATTCTTTGGCGTGTACCTTTGGTGAAACGTGGGCAACCTGGTACTTCGGGGTGCAGGACTGAGGTTATTCAATGTCATCAATGGGTGTAACTCTAGGTTATATATATGGACCATTATATGGTTATATATAAGTTATATAACCTCCCAAAGTTGGGATAGGGGTCCCTGCAATCGCGAAATGTATCCACTTGTAATCAGAACTGCACCCCCAAGTCGGTCATGCTGGAAGGCTTGGAACAGCAAGGGGTGCGGAGAAAGGTGGTTCGAATGGCTATGGCTATGGGGCAAAATCCAAAGGGCCTACAAGTCATTACCAATCTATGTCACTCGAATGTAAAGGCATCCAATTTTGGGACCCGTGCCTAGTGGCGGAAATGCACTCCAGCTGTGGAGAGGGGTTTACGCAGGGCCGATCTCGGGTTTTGGAAGTTTGGCCTACCTGGGATGAGCAAACGCGGGCTTCACAGCAAAACTCGCACTCATCTGCAAAATCTACTTTCATATTGTTGATATTGTTGGGATGGGTTGAAAACACCAGATGATCAAGTGTCTACACAGATACGGTCCGAGGACTCGTTGGAAGGAACGCACCAATGTGCAGATGGGGAGATGCGTTCCATGAAGAAAGAAAGGGCACAAGACAATTTCTATCAATTTCTGCCATTTATGGCTGTTTGGAGAGCTGGCTGTCACGCTCGCTGCAGATCTCAGGGTCTACTACCAAACTTCCCAAGCAGTTCCCGAGCTGCAGCCTACCACCAGCAGCTCCCAAGAAGCACAAGAAGGACCTGCCAAGGCTGCGCAGAAGTTGATGGTAGAACCATCCTTTCAAAACGGTTGAATTGGTTCAGGCTATCTCGGTTTCGTTTGGGGAATGCATAAGTTTGATGTTCAGCCTGCAGGACGCAGCTTAAATGAGCTGCCTGAGTGGTTGTTGCCACGAGTAAGGTGGCTGGGGGCTGGGTGAACTGGTGTAGCTGAGATGCCCTTGAAGAAAACGATCACTTTTTTGGTCACGATGGGTGTTGAAAAGGTAGGGGCCGTTTTTTGGAGTTTTCTTTTCTTCGCTGGCTGCTCCATGATGCTCCATGATGCTCCATTGGGTCCGTTGACAACAAATCCAACCGTGCCTTGCCATCAGGTCCCTGGGGCTGTTTTCCCAACCGGGACAAGGCAGGAATAGAGCGGCTGGGACTGGCCGGTGTGTTCGGTGGAGGTTTCAGTTACTGTAGATCTAGTAGATCTGCTCGCAATACCTCAGGATTCCCAGGAGACCTGAGGCATCTCAGAGCCCGGATGAAGGAACGTCAAGGGATGGATAGCCTACCTTTGAACTTTCCGCTGCTGGTTCATGGTGGTGGTGGTGATGATAACAGTGATGAGGAAAACAGCGACAATGATAATGAACATGATGGATATGATATGATATGATGTGATATGATATGATGTGATGATGGATATGATATGATATGATGTGATGATGATATGATGTGATGTGATATGATATGATGTGATGTGATATGATATGATGATGATATGATATGATGTGATATGATATGATGTGATGTGATATGATATGATGTGATGTGATATGATATGATGTGATGTGATATGATATGATGTGATATGATATGGTATGATGTGATGTGATATGATATGATGTGATGTGATATGATGTGATGTGATATGATATGATGTGATATGATATGATATGATGTGATGGATATGATATGATGTGATATGATATGATGTGATGGATATGATATGATGTGATATAATATGATGTGATGTGATATGATATGATGTGATGTGATATGATATGATGTGATATGATATGATCTGATGTGATGGATATGATATGATGTGATATGATATGATGTGATGGATATGATATGATGTGATGTGTTATGATATGATGTGATATGATATGATGTGATGTGATATGATATGATGTGATATGATATGATGTGATGTGATATGATATGATGTGATAGATATGATATGATGTGATATGATATGGTGTGATGTGATGGATATGATATGATGTGATATGATGTGGTGTGGTATGATATGATGTGATATGATATGATGTGACGGTCATGATATGATGTGATATGATATGATGTGATGGATATGATATGATGTGATATGATATGATGTGATGTGATATGATATGATGTGATGTGATATGATGATGATGATATGATATGATATGATATGATGTGATATGATATGATGTGATGTGATATGATATGATGATGATGTGATGTGATATGATATGATGTGATGTGATATGATATGATGTGATATGATATGATGTATGATGTGATGTGATATGATGATGTGATATGTGATGTGATATGATGTGATATGATATGATGTGATGGATATGATATGATGTGATATGATATGACGTGATATGATATGATGATGTGATATGATGTGATATGATATGATGTGATATGATATGATGTGATGTGATATGATATGATGTGATATGATATGATGTGATGTGATATGGTATGATGTGATGTGATATGATATGATGTGATGTGATATGATATGATGTGATATGATGTTTTTTTATGATATGATGTGATATGATATGATGTGATGCGATATGATATGATGTGATGTGATATGATATGATGTGATGTGATATGATATGATGTGATATGATATGATGTGATATGATATGATGTGATGTGATATGATATGATGTGATATGATATGATATGATGTGATGTGATATGATATGATGTGATGTGATATGATATGATGTGATATGATATGATGTGATGTGATATGATATGATATGATATGATGTGATGTGATATGATGTTTTTTTTTTTTTTAAATGATATGATGTGATATGATATGATGTGATGTGATATGATATGATGGGATGTGATATGATATGATGTGATATGATATGATGTGATGGATATGATATGATGTGATATAATATGATGTGATGTGATATGATATGATGTGATGCGATATGATATGATGTGATGTGATATGATATGATGTGATATGATATGATATGATGTGATGTGATATGATATGATGTGATGTGATATGATATGATGTGATATGATATGATGTGATGTGATATGATATGATGTGATATGATATGATATGATGTGATGTGATATGATGTTTTTTTTTTTTAATGATATGATGTGATATGATATGATGTGATGTGATATGATATGATGGGATGTGATATGATATGATGTGATGTGATATGATATGATGTGATGTGATATGATATGATGTGATATGATATGATGTGATGTGATATGGTATGATGTGATGTGATATGATATGATATGATGTGATATGATATGGTGTGATGTGATGGATATGATATGATGTGATATGATGTGGTGTGATATGATATGATGTGATGTGATATGATATGATGTGATGTGATATGATATGATGTGATATGATATGATGTGATGTGATATGATATGATGTGATGTGATATGATGTGATATGATATGATATGATGTGATATGATGGATATGATATGATGTGATATGATATGATGTGATGTGATATGATATGATGTGATGTGATATGATACGGTGTGATGTGATGAATATGATATGATGTGATATGATGTGGTGTGATATGATATGATGTGATGTGATATGATATGATGTGATGTGATATGATATGATGTGATATGATATGATGTGATGTGATATGATATGATGTGATGTGATATGATGTGATGTGATATGATATGATGTGATATGATATGATATGATGTGATGGATATGATATGATGTGATATGATATGATGTGATGGATATGATATGATGTGATATAATATGATGTGATGTGATATGATATGATGTGATGTGATATGATATGATGTGATATGATATGATCTGATGTGATGGATATGATATGATGTGATATGATATGATGTGATGGATATGATATGATGTGATGTGTTATGATATGATGTGATATGATATGATGTGATGTGATATGATATGATGTGATATGATATGATGTGATGTGATATGATATGATGTGATAGATATGATATGATGTGATATGATATGGTGTGATGTGATGGATATGATATGATGTGATATGATGTGGTGTGATATGATATGATGTGATATGATATGATGTGACGGTCATGATATGATGTGATATGATATGATGTGATGGATATGATATGATGTGATATGATATGATGTGATGTGATATGATATGATGTGATGTGATTTGATATGATGTGATGCGATATGATATGATGTGATGTGATATGATGTGATATGATATGATGTGATGTGATATGATATGATGTGATATGATATGATATGATGTGATGTGATATGATGTGATATGATATGATGTGATGTGATATGATATGATGTGATATGATATGATGTGATGTGATATGATATGATGTGATGTGATATGATATGATGTGATGTGATATGATATGATGTGATACGGTGTGATGTGATGTGATATGATATGATGTGACGGTCATGATATGATGTGATATGATATGATGTGATGGATATGATATGATGTGATATGATATGATGTGATGTGATATGATATGATGTGATGTGATTGGATATGATGTGATGCGATATGATATGATGTGATATGATATGATGTGATGTGATATGATATGATGTGATGTGATTTGATATGATGTGATGTGATATGATATGATGTGATATGATATGGTATGATGTGATATGATATGATGTGATGTGATATGATATGATGTGATGTGATGTGATGTGATATGATATGATAGTGATGGCAACAAGTGTGGTTGATGCTGATGACATCTGATGACCATTGTGAACGCCCCAAGCCTGGCAGCCTGGCAGGCATCAACCAGGTCTTGGCCAACGAATATTTGGAAGACAGCGGCATTGGCAGCCATGTGGAAGTGCCTTGACTTGGCGATGTGGGACCTCAGTGAAGAATGGGAGATGTGTGCACCATGATGCACGATTTCTAGGCGTACACGGATTTCAGAAGTTTCAGACTGAATGCAACAAACGAATAAGTGGGTTGTGACTTGCCACTCAGTGCTTTCCCTTCTTCCTTATCTTCTGCAGACCTGAAACAGCTTCTCTTCTTCTTCTTCTTTTTCTTCTTCTTCTTCTTCTTCCTTCTTCTTCTTCTGCACGCCTCAAGCATTGCAAGGTCATATAGAGATTTGTTCACTGAAGGCCACATTGATGGGTGAATGTCGGCAAGAGGATCAGTTTCATGAATTCCCAACGCTGGAGCTCTTGTTCATTTGTCAAAATTCATGTCCAAGACCAGGGCCTGAGATGGTCTGCTTCCCCAAGCTACAGAGATCTGTCCCCCAAATGCCGCAATTTTTAGTCTTCAAAACATTTCAAGACCAGAAACCTCACCAACCACCCACACTTTTGCAACCTCGAAAGAATGTCATGTTACATGTTACATCTTCCAATCGCATGTATTTAGAACATGAGATTTGGCCCAGGACCCAGCGGCTGGGCCCACCATCGTCACCCTGTCGCTGCTGCAGCCGGTTCAGCTGACCTTGCAAGCGGCCGAGAACGGCAGACCCCGACACCGAGATGCCAGGGATCCCGAGGACATTGGAGGATTCGGAGGATTCGGAGAATTCGGAAACAGTAGGATCATGATGATCATGTGGGATCCCAAGACAACCATCTAAATTTCAAACTGGTTGCAATGCGGGAAAATCCACCATGGAGTTCACCGATGATTTTGCTATAAATCTCCATTGACAAGGGATTTCACAGAAAAAAATGGTAAAAGGGGGATGCTAGGACATCCCAGCGTTTATTGTTGGTTGTTATGGTTTTTATGTT
Source organism: Cladocopium goreaui (assembly GCA_947184155.2). Classification (NCBI taxonomy): domain Eukaryota; class Dinophyceae; order Suessiales; family Symbiodiniaceae; genus Cladocopium; species Cladocopium goreaui. The sequence continues at coordinate 232,970 of CAMXCT020003079.1, read as the reverse complement.
TTTGTTCAATGTTTCATCTTTACCTTTGATGTTTTTTCCTACGGGGATTTTGGGACTTTTTTGCCCGAACTTTCACTTCATTGTTTGGTTTCAGATGAGGGGGAGATTTGTTGTTACTGTTGTGTTTTTTCGAAAATGGCTTTGTCTTGGAGCTTTCTCTACTCAACACCGGCTTTGTAGTCTTCGACTTCTCGCTTCAAATGTAGGGCGGCCCGGAAATTCTGAATTTGTGCAACTAGTGTTGAAACGAGCAGCGCAAGAGCAAATCAAAAACAGAAGACATGCAACCGGCTCTGCGCTCAAGTTCGGCAGCAAAGTAGCACTAATTCTGTTTCAAGTTCAGACTGTGCCATGGGGGGTCGTCAAGTTCCATTGCGTCGGCAGTCATGCCTTCTTGTGAGAGCCTTACTGCTTTGGATTGCGTGCAACTTTATTTGCTCATCGCAGGGTTTTGCTGGTCTTGACCCGTGGAAACGGGGGTTTGGTACGGGCAAAAACACCGGTCGCTGTCGCCCGTCAAACTGGTGGAACGAAGTACCTGGTGGCACTGATTGCTTGGCTCAGAGGACAAAGGATGCCTTTGAGACCAATATGAAAACGGCAAACATCCCGCTGCTGGAGACATGGGAGAGTTATGAAGCATCCCTACCAGTGAGAGAAGGCACAGATGGAGTCAGCAAGCTCTACTCACAACCCTATTTGTGTAGAGGTAAAGAGTTAAATGTCGCAGTCAGCCGCTTGGAACATGCGAACAAGCGTAGAGACCGAGTGGCTTACCTTTCAGCTCCAACCATGCGTGGCAAGTCTGCCGCCATCCTGCCGATATTCTGTCGAAGTGTGGAACTGGGGAGCCAGCATTGTTTCACCCACTACCTCTACATGCCATTTGCCAATAACGTTTGGAATCGCAACCAGCCTGAACTTTGATTCGGACTGCTGAGTTTCCTTTTGCTTTCCTTTGTCCAATTCTGTGTGTCAGGACGATGTTCATTTGTTCATATTTGTTCCATGTTTGCATGAGGTCACAACCCAGCGAGTCAGCGCCTACTGCGTAGCTTGGAGACGGATGAACTGGAGTGGGCTGGTGCTGACTTCATGCTCCACTGCTTCAGGAGGCAGATGAATGGAGAGTATCTTGGCACTGAATGGCAGCTGCCCAGTCCACTGCCAGACTTGCGAACCACAGTTGCAAAGTTTGCGGGAGGTTGACGAGTTCTTGCAGAGAAACGCCAGCAACCGCCTTCTCCTCCACATTGACGAGCACCGCTCCATGAGCACATCTCCTGAATTCACGCGAGGAGCACTGCTTTTGGCTGGCTCACTTCCACAGATGTGTCAGGTGATTGCCACCTACCTCGAACCGCCGGATCTAGCCGCACAGGGTTCGTCGCAGGTTTGCCGCTTTCCAATTGCCATGATGCTAGTAGATGTGAGCCCCTTGCTGACCAGGGACGCTTCAGATGCTGCACCTGCCACGGCAGCAGGATTGCCGAAAATCAAACTTCCTGCCGAAGGCTGGGGTGGCAAGGAAGAACGATTGCTCGCAACTTTGCGAGTCAAGCTAAGCCTTTTCCTTGTGCACATTGGTCTTGACCAGCTCCACATTCCACAGGATGAGAAGAGCGACCTGCGCAGAACTTCCAGAAACATCCAGGACCAGCTTGACAAAGAGGGAAACCTGGAGAGCAAGCTCATTGGAGCTCTTGGAAGTTTTAGCGTCGCTTTGCCAGATCTAGATGAACAGGTCTCAGGAGCAGTGGAGTTGTTGTTGGGCATAAAAGATGCCCGGGCAGAGGACAGAAGGTATCCGGGAGTGATCTCGTTGGACAACCGGAAGCTGACTCTTCCGCTGGACTGGTTGATGGCAGTTAGAGATGCCAGGGATAAAGCCTCGTCAGTCTTTAGGAAAGCCCAAGAAGTATTCTGCTCATCTCTGATGGAATCTGGGAGTTGGTGTGACGGTATGCTTTTAGAGCGAGCTTATTTGTGGGTTCTTGCCTGCAAAGCGGCTAAGGCAGAGGACGGCTTTAGATTTGTGAGCAAGCCTCGCAAATATAAGTTTCAATGCAAGGAAATACGAGACGGATTGCAACAAGTCGATGGGAAGAACGCAAGAGTCTTCACAAAGAAGGGAGACCCCTGCATTGATGGTATCCGCTGCATAGAGGATGGTGTCATGTATCACGCGCTTTCAGAAGGTGGCACGGCTGGCACGCACAAAGGCTTCGACATTTGGTTCAAGACCGAAGCAGATGAATTAGTCCTGAGCTCAGTTGGAAGGCTGAATGTGTTGCAAACAAACAGTATCCCGTCATTTCAGTCTTTGTTTGCATGTGTTTGTATGTTTTGTAACTTGGCAGGTGCTCTTGGATGTGACTGGAGCTACGAATGCAGAAACCTGCAACAAAAAGGCTTCAAATATTGCTCAGAATGTGAACGCAGTGAAGCACACGGTGCAGAACGCGGAATCGCCGGTAAAATCAGTAATTGGCGTTCTTCTTGCTCCAAATTGCAACAGTCCCATTGTGGATGCACGAGTAGCTCAAGTAGTGGCAGGAGACGCAGCAAGAGACATATTAGGCGGCTTGCAACAACTCCTAACTTGGCTTGGTGATGATGTCGACTCAGCACCTTGAGGACAGGGTTGGAGTGGAGCGCTTCCCACCCCATTTTCCCATGAACTTCAAGAATTTTCCCACTGGGAAACTTCATTTTTCCCAAACTTCAACTTCCCCGAGTGCCGTATGGAAACTTGACTTTTCCTTCAAGAGCAGCGGGACGTTCTGACCATCCATCCGTGCCGAATGCTTGATTGACCTCGTCACTGAATGACTTTCTGACTGGGGCAAAAGAAGCGGTGTGGTGCTCTGAAGTCAATGTTGCATAAGAAGCGTCCTGACAGAGCCGAAGACACTGATGTCATGTTCACCCTTTTTGATTTGCCGGTGTTGCGTTGCCACATGAACAGGGCATCAACACATTCAGAGACCTTTGTAGGATGGAAAAAGGGTGTTTGGCTTCGCTGTGGACAGTTTTTGAAGCGATACATTGAGACAACCAGCACTTGACAAGGATGACAAGCACAACCATACACAACGAGAACTCTTCATTTTATGTTTTTGGTCTCCCATTTTCAAAGCGCAACTCAATATCCCACAAGCCCGTTTGAGGTCATGAAGTCATAATCGGCTTTGATTTTCAAAAGGTGTGTTGCGAGAACTCTGAAGGGTAGAAGTGGAGAAGGATTGAGATAGAACTTTTAAGTTTGAAGTGGAGATGGGGGTTTCACACAAAGACCACATATACAATGTTATAGCTATTTTACAGTAATTTTACACCACAATACATCTATTTACCTATATCATGATGATATACATGCATCCAGTCGCTTGCATTCACCCTGTTAGAAAACGTGCGGAGGAGCGGAGTGTTGACCTCCTCGGGGATTCAAAAAGGTTATGTGTTATTTGTTTGGAGGAAATTGGATTTTCTCTTGTCTTGGTTTTACATAGATACAAAAGTTAGTTTTTTGGGCGGGGAACGAAGGGGTTGTGATAGAAAGCACACCGTCCATCTTAACATATAAGGTCGCACATGATTATCCAATATGAATAGCATACAAGACGACTGGGATGCTAAAGGCTCAAGTCTGATGAGGACAAAACGACAATTTATGACGACTTGACAACAAAAAACATTTTTCAACAAGTGTCCTGAGACCATCTTTTTTTAATCTCAAATACGCTACATTCAGGACACGTGTTATTTTAAGCCAAAACGACTACCCGAAGCAAAAAGCAAAGACGCTTAAAGAAATGTCGCCTTATAAAAAAAGTAAATTATGCCCTGCTATATGGTAATTGATGGAAAGAAGCAAGAAATGGACGAAAACGTCTTTGACCAAATGGTTGAAGCACTCCACCAATCCAACAACCCCCACAACCCACCAGCCCAAGCAACCACACAATGGAAACCTGACGGAAGTTATGACAAGAAACCATTAGAACCAGCCTATTTTTCAAAATACTATCAGAAGAAACTATCAAAACCCTTCCAATGCCCAGACTGCGGACAGGTAATCAGTAGTAAGTCCAATCTTTCAAAACACCGTCAAACCAAGAGATGTATGAGCAAACAAACCCACTGTTGAAATCCGAAACCTTCTCAATAACAACGATTCTGTTTATTGAGAACGTTTTATTCACTATTCATTTTTGTCTGTTTGACACAGTTTTTTGACCCTTGATGTATTGGAACATAGTATTGAGACATTACATGCTTACAAAAAGGACATTCAATTTTTTCAAGGTGTTTCTCTAATATCTTTTCTTTATTTTTGTAGTAGTATTCCCGCGCCACCTCCTTTCTCTCTTCTTCCGTCCTATGTGGAATGACCTTATTGACACAATCAATGCTTTTGATGTAGTGCCCTTCTCGTCTCAATAGTTCTTCCTTACAACTACAGGGATAGTTTTCAATCAACTCAATCTTACAATCTTCAATACCAAACTCATCAAATATTTCAAACACTGACAAATTCTTATTTGTTTTTCCTGTTTTGTAAGAACTGTATTTTGCTCTATGCCTCTCAATTCTTTTACTCAAACTTTCGCAAGTGCTCCCTACATAGGCTTTGTTGTATCCAGTGTCAGTTATTTTGTAAATCTTTCCGTTTTCATACCTGTTCATACCTATATTTACCATAAGTTGCCATTTCTTTAAGCCATTTTTCTCAAATTCAATTCTGGTGTTCTCATGTTGGACTTCAACCCAGAACCCAATGACCCAAAAACTGAATGAGAACCCAAAATTGCTTGAAGAAATATTACCTTATATTTTAAGGAGAAAATGGCAGAGGATACAAGGTTGAAACATTCAATCGCTCGGTTTAATGATGAAAACCAACAAGACAACCCATCCAATCAACCGCAACATCCTCAACAAACAATGGAAACTGAAAAACTACTTAAAGAAACAGATGATTATTGTGTTTCCTGAAGCCTCCCAATGCCAACAAGTGAACCGTCCTGGAACCCTGAACAGCAACTGAGATCTCGACTCCAACCGGAAAAAGAATGTTTCAACCCAAAAAACAAAACCAAGTTTCCCCAAAACTCCAAGCAGCCACCTCGCTGCCAGCTGACGCACCTTTGTGCCACTTGACATCTAAAGGGCTTCGGTCCGGCCCAGATGCAGGTTCTTCAAGATTCCTAGACTACACCCGGAGGGTAGTAGTCTGGACTACACCCGTTGGGTAGTAGTCAAAGCAAAAGTGGAAGTATTTCCATTTGAGAATTGGATAAATAGGGATGCATGAAATTCTCACACGCACTCCCCCTATGTGATCAGTTCCACTGACCACATATTCAGCTCAAGCCCTCTAAACAAGTCTATCATCTGCAGTGCAGCAAATCGCACATGGATTGAAGGCCCGAAGTGGACCATTGGATCCCGCATCACGACAATGCTCATAATCAACATGAAGTGCATATCCATGTGAGATCGCATACAGCCTATGTTGGGGAACGTCTGACTGTGGGCCACATCTGTGACATCGTGGCGTCAGACAAACTTCCTTGGCATGCCTAAGACCATGACATTCACGGTCACAGTGGTATCTTCCACCAAATGGCGTGGTGAAAAGGGGTTTTGGTCCTCTTTGGGAACGAGATCCTCTTGATCTCAACATGTTCGCCGGCTCACGCGCCGCTGCGCCGCCATCTGCCGCGCCAGCTGCAGCGCTAGGAATGCCAGCTGCTCCATAACTTCTTGGAGCGCCATCAGCACTGCCAGCAGCTGTGGATGCAGCGCCCGCAGCACGGCCAGCAGCCGTATTTCCATCGCCAGCAGCGTCAGCAGCACAGCCAGCAGCCGTAGATGAAGTGCCCGCAGCGCCAGCAGCACGGCCAGCAGCACTAGATGAAGCGCCCGCAGCCCCAGCAGCACGGCCAGCAGCCGTAGATGAAGCGCCTGCAGCGCCAGCAGCACGGCCAGCAGCCGTAGATGAAGCGCCTGCAGCGCCAGCAGCCGCAGATCCAGCGCCCGCAGCGCCAGCAGCACGGCCAGCAGCCGTAGGTGAAGCGCCCGCAGCGCCAGCAGCCGTAGAAGGCAACCAATTTGGCCTGACAGTTGGATCACGTTGCTGCTGATTTCTTTCATCCTCATCTCTTTCTGGCGCATGCCACAAAAACGCAGGCACGTTCAGCAATGAACCTTTGTATTTGACAACAGTGAGCTTGTCAACTCTGTGCCACATGAAAATGCCCATGACGCATGCTCCAATGATGAAACCGGCAAAAAGGATCACAGCCACAAACATGATGAAATAAAACTGACCGTCTCTCTGCTGCAAAACTGGATTGAGGTCTTGAATGACCAAAGCATTTGAAATATCTTTTTTCTCCTCATTCGATGCTCCTGCAAGCGCCAATTTTGTCACCAAAATGATGATCTTCAACGCTTTCTCACGTGCTTCTTGTGTCATCCCAAAAGTGGTTTCATTCTGTTCTCCGTCTTCTATCTTTTCCAAAACTTTCCAACCTTCCAAAAACATGCCCATGGTTTCTTTGTGCTGGTTGAACTTCTGCACCGATAAAACTTTGGTGCCCAGGTCAGCTGGCATCTCAGCTCCAGGCAAATGCCGGAGCATCCATTCCCCAGACAAAACTCTTGAGCGCAAAATGAAGGCCCTTTTCCGCAAATGGCGTGTCCGCCAAGATCCAGTATCTCCGGCAATGATGGCTAATGCCGCTGAGCTGTCTGTGTAGGAAAATGACCTAGCACAAACATCCAATGCCTCCTCCAAAACGACCTTGACAGCATCTCCCGCCAATGCTCCTTCAAGCACCTCCACAAGTTCGGCCTCGGCCGTCGATGCAGCTTGAATGGGCTGCTTGCCAGCCTTCCAGAGCAACAGCGACGATCCCCAAAGGATCAAATGGCATCCAAATGAGATATCGCTATATGATGCATCCGTGTACACATTGAGCTGCTTCTCGCCCATGTTGTTCTGAAAAATCAAACCTTGGTCCATGGTGGCTGCCAAATAGTACCACACTGGTTTCACCAACTGCACAACCTGCATAGGTGACTTTGTGATCAATGACGCCAGCTTGGAGACAGTGAAAGCCAAATCAGGCCTGGACCTGGCAGTGATCCAAACCAATTCACCAATGACTCGCTGGGCTTCTTTGACTGCCATTGGAGTCTTCTCCTCACCTTCAATGACCTCGGGCTCCTTCACCAAAGGAATCTTTCTAGTCGGCCACGTAGTGGGATCTGCTCCAAGATTTCTTTTCAGCAAGTCCTTGATGTAGTTTGTCTGCGTCATCAACCAGGCTCCATCTTCTCTTCTCCATAGCTCCGCGCCCAAAAATCTCACCTCCTTCTGCATGTTGATGGTCTCTGGCTCCGATGTCTCCCATTTCGCCTGCACCCCTTGAATGACTGCAGCGATGGATGAGGGAAAACCAAGGACCAGAAGATCATCCACATAGACCAAAAGTAGTCCCACAAACTCTTCCTCATTCGTCTGCAAGTTGGGACCTGGTTGCTTCAGCATCATTCTCCACATGTTTAGCTCCGTGATCATTTGCTGCAAGGTCAAAATGCAACCCTCGCATGGTAACTCCATCTTTGCAATCTCCTGATCACGGTAGTCTGACCACAATTTGGGTGACTCCTTGTAGCCGTAGAGGGCCATGATGACCTCGTAGAATTCGTCTGGCTTGGCCAATCCAGCCAAAATGAGAAGAGCAGGAGGGCGGATGATGGGTCTTCTAGGCTCCATCTTCTCCCCATTCTCATCCTTTGACCCGGACAAAACCATTGGAGCATTTAAAAATGCTGTCCTCACATCCATGACGCTCCCTTCAAAACCAAATTGTGATGCCACCGTCAATGCAGCTCGAAGTGCCACTGCTGATGCTCCGCCTGCAAAGAGATCTTGCCCTTCTTCTCTTTCTGAGAAGTTCCCACAAGCCACCAATCGTGTCTTTTTCTTGCCACCCTTGTTGGTCTGATCTGGCTTGACTGTGAAGACCAGCTTGCTAGGGATAAGTTCTGCTCGATCTTCGTCAAGCAGCTTCTTCACCTCAGCTTCTGTGATCTTTCTCAGCGCCCCTTTCGTCTCAAACAAGGAGGTCAGCTCTTTCTCGATGGATGGCCTCCAAACCTCAATGGAACGGCGAACTTCAGCTTGTGACACAATGCGTGTCTGCAAAACTTCTTCTCCTTTCTCAGGTCCAATCAACTCTTTGACCATGGTGATGGAATCCAGCACCATGCCAGCAACTTTCTCATCATCTTCCATGGCCTCAACCATCTCCTCCTCTATCAAACGTTGGACCCTTTGTTTCTTGGCCCATGCATCCTTTTCTTCCTCCTCAAAACTTGGTGATCTGCCATCTCCTTCTTGGTTCTCAAGTTCATCTGCTTCCACGGCGTCCTCAACCTCCAGCATGTATATGGACGCTTTGTGTCTGATTCTCCTCCTCTCTTCGATTGGGTTCAAGGCATCTTCAACTCCAATCCAATCCTCCAACTTTGGTGGTTCACTCAAGCCCTGCATGACCATCTTCGTCAGCGCCTGAGTTCCATCTGCCCTTTCAATCCAATGCCCATGATGAACCCAAGAAGGACATAGGTAAGTGACCTTCTCCTGTGTTGGTTCCAGTTCTCGTGATCTCCAAAACCTCTTTCTGACCAAAACTTGCTCCAAAAAAGGCGGTGTCTTTTTCTCCTTGTCAACCTGCTTCTGTCGCAACTTCTCATTGATGAAGCGAGCTGCAATTGGCCAGCGATCAAAAGGTGCTTCAGCTCCATGAAGTGTCCGCCTGATGGCTGCCTTGATGTGCTGGACAATCGCTTCACATCGTCCATTCATTTGGGGCTGATCCCCAGGCGTAAACGTCTGAAGGATGGTGCGTGACAGGCACCATTTTTCCAAAATCCTCGATCTGAACTCAGCTCCTCTGTCGCTATGCAGCTGTGTCACTCGATACCCGTCTGCTCTCAGACGCATGTACATGTTGATGATCGCCCTGGACACATCCTCTTGGCTCCTTGATGCCAAAGGCTCGCAAAGCTTGGTGACCTCAATCCTCACCGGCTTTCTTTCTTCAAGCTCCTCTGATGTGTCCTCCTTTGGGCCTTCTTCTGGGTTTTCAACCTGATCTGCAATCTGCTGTAGCTCCTCCTCTGCTTCTGGATCCTCAATCTCCGGCGCATCTGGGGGAACTTCAGGTATCTCCTCAACCTCCTCCTCTCCATCTTGGTTCCTGGCTGTCCAAGTGAAGCTGGCTACCAGGAGATACTTCGCCTTCTTCTTCTGCAAATCAGGTGCTTCTTTGAAAGGTCCTGAGATGTCCACACTAAGGACACCCGCCTTTGGTGGCAATTTCTGCCGCCGATGATGAGCATCACGCGCACAGGCCTCTTGGCACACTCTGCAATCTCTTCTAAAAGGAGTATGGCCTGCTGCAATGTGCTCCTGCCATGAAACTGCCCGTAACTTGACCTCTTCGCCCATGGTGCAGGTTTGGAGAGCAACAGCAATGGACCTCATCATCAAGGGTGGCCACCGTGACAATCTCCTGGACGATTCGCAGATCTCTGCCTTGGTCATTCCAGAGACATCACGTGGTTGCCCTTTCTTTCCTTGAAGTGGTACTTGAAGTGGCAGATTTCCTCCTATAGTCGTTGGCTTTGTAGCTATGGCCCCAAACTCTGACTGGTCAAAACGCTGGGTCTGCAGCTCATAGATCTCGGCCAAGCTCTTCCATTGAGGTGTTCTCCAAAGCGACACCACTTCAGGCTTGTGTTCAGGTGAGGCAGGCTGCTCCAGGATCAAAGTGGTGGGTGTCTCTAGCCCAGCTGCTCTGCGCACCGTCTCTGACACAATGTAGAGAACCAAAAACCGCATGAGCAACGTGTCATCCAAGGTGACCTGCTCTTTCTCAAAGTTCGAAAGCCCTTCTATGCCAAACTCCCCTCCATTCCAACTTCTCAGAGGCCTCGGCATGGCTTCCCCTGGAACTTCAAGATGTCTGAGAACCGATCTGGTCCTGCATGGTGGCCCGGCTATCCAACCCTTCACCAATCCATCCAAAGCTGCCCTCAACAAGAGCGGGTAGGCCTCACCTTTAGGTGAAAGATCTGCTTCAGGCTTTCCATGGGTGATGTCAAACTCATACATCAATCGACGATCACCTCCAATCTCATGAAAAGCCCTTCCCAATGTGTAGCCTTCATTCTTTCCCGAAAAGGCGTGAATCATCATACCCTTCGCCCTCCAAAGTTTCCTTCTTCTTCTGTTTCCCAACGGTAGGATGTCCGTTGCAGGCTTCTCCACCAAGCTTCTCTTTACCTCCTCAGGGATTCCTTGAAGAGCTGGGTGTTCATCAACCAACCTTCTCAACCATGCCTCTTCTGAGTCCTCCCCCGTTTTCAAACTTTTCACAACCTTCACGGCCTTGGCCTCAATCTCCTCGATGAGCTTCATGGCCGTGGACTGTGATACCATTGGACATCCAGCTTCAACCACCACCTCCAACTTGCCAAGCACTGGGTGCACCACCTGAAGACCTTCTGGCTTCCATGAGATTTCACATCCAAGGACTGCAGTCAGCAATCCCATGGGCACTATGGGCTCCGTGCCTTCTTCGCCCACAATGACTCCCGTTGGAGTGAGTGCCATATAGATCTCCTTGTCACCTGCCAGCGTCACCTTGACCTTTGGTAGATGGTGAAGACGTTCTCCCTTTCTTTTGGCTCGCAAAGGGTGTGTTGCCCCTGAGTCCAGTAAGCCCTTGTTCACCATTGGGCACAACTTGGAGATGCGAAAGGGTCGCATAGAAGCCTTCTTGAGCTCATCCAGCTGCTTCTGTAGGCCCAAGATCCTTTCTTGTGCGTCCTCCCCTTTCTGTCTCTTTTCTTTGACATCTCCTTCATTCATTGATTTGAGCATCCGACTTGCTTCATCCAGCAACGACTTCATAGTTTCTTCTCCTCCATTACCCGTGGCCTCAGACTGCTCCTCGGACTTTTCAGGAGATGTTGTAGCGGACTTCACATCCTTCTCTGGGGTCTTGGAACCAAACTTTGCTGCCTTCGGCTTGGACTCCTCTGTGGTCGGACAGGCTGTGGCCATATGGTCCTTTCCTCCACATGTCCAACACCTTCTTTCTCCATCCAACTGGTGTCCAAAAGGACATCCTCTACCTCTTCGGCAACCTGAGTCTGTGAGGTAAAACCTACATGGTTTCCTCCTCCCTTCAAACTCCTCTTGAGGCTTCCCCTTCGGCCTGGTCCTTTCTTCAGGCTTGCTTCCCGAGGCTTCCTCAAACTTCTTCACCTTTGGCTGGCTCTCTGCCATCACTTCCTTCCTTTTTGCCTGCTGTCCCATCTGCTCCAGCTCTGCAAGAAGGTGTTCGCTGTACTGGGTCACTGTCTCCAACGTTGGAACTGTCTCCACCAACAATGAGCTCTTGACCAACGACAAGCGGAAGTTGAGATCTGGGTAACTGGAAACAATTTTCCTCACCAAACGTCCCAATCCCTTCATCAAAGTTGAACTGTCTGGAATTGAAACTCCAACTTCAAGGGCCCGGCGCTTCCATCTCATCCAACGTCTCAGCTGTTGGATGGCTGAACCCACGGTTGCAGCTTCCATAGGTGCTTCCAGCGCCGTCAAAATAGCGCTTCTCTCTGTCAGCCCTCCAGGTTGAAACTGCAGCATCGCACGAGACAAAATGCCCAAAGCTGTGATGGACTTCGCCGCAATCACCTCCTCGTTCATCGTCTGCGGCAACGCATTCAAGAGCAAGGACGAAGCCCTTCTTTCCAGCCGGGACCACTTCTTCTGCTGCAACTCTGGTGTAGGCCTTGGTGTGCTCGTCAACCTCTCAATTGGCGATAGCTTCATGTGGTGATCATACCAAGTCCTCGCTGTTGAGAGGGTCAAGTCCCACCACATCTCACTCGTTGAGCTCAAGTCTGCCATATGAGGATGCAGACAAATCACCCAATCACCAAAATCGATGGGCGCCGTCTCCGGATTCCACTCAGCAAGTTTTGGGAGATCCGCCACATAGCGCACCACTTCAATCTCATCACCTTTTCCTTCCTCCTTGGAGATCACAATCTGTTTCTGAAGCTCCTGCATGCCCTCCATCAACTTGAGCATGATCCTCATGGACTGCTTGTCAACGCTCTCCTTTGGCCTGCTTGCTCTTTGCGGCTCCTCAGAAGACGAATCGCTCTCTGACTGTTCTTGCCGGGCTTCTGCCCCATCCTCCTGAGAAGATCTGTCTTGCCGGGCCTCTGCCCCTTCCTCCTTAGAAGGTGTTCCTTGCCGGGCACCTGCCCCTTCCTCCTTGGAAGGTCTTTCTTGCCGGGACTCTGCCCCTTCCTCCTTTTTTAACATGTTGGCTGCTTTGTCATCTGGTGTGGTAAACCTCGACGATCCCTTCTTTTCCAAGGCTTCCAACAACTCTTGACGCTCTTGACGAAGTCTTTGGTTTTCATGCTGTGCCGCACGCAACTGAACCCCTAGATGTTCTATGCCATGCTCAACTTGCATTCTCCACATGTAATCCCTTTGCCTCGCCTCATGTTCACCTTGCTGAGATCCTACTGATTGAAGCAACCCTGTGAACCAACCTGGAACTGCTTGTCGCTCAGCTCCCCCGTGTCCATGTTCTCCAACCGCAGGACCATTCCATGAAGCCGCAGGCGATGCAAAAGGCATCTGGTGGATCTCATGAAGTTTCACCGTCTGCTCTGGTGAAAAAAGTGGCAACATACTTTGGACCTGTCCCTCTGGTGTCACAAAGGAATGGGGACCTAGTGAAACTGGCTGTCCACTGGGTGTTGCCATCTCTTGACGCTTCTCTGGTTCTATTTCTTTTGGGGTTCCTTTTTGGCCTCTGACTGAACCCTCCTTTGACTTCTGACCCTGGCTAACTGGTTCTGTGGCTGCCCTTGGTGACCTAGAGCCCTTTGCAGCGTCTGACCCTCGCCCTTTCTCCAACCCATCCGGTGTCCTCAAGGCCAAGGCTTGAGAAGCTGGTACAAGTTCTTGTCCAACCAGTTCCAGGCCTCTCTCAGCTGCATCTCCTCTCGCCCCAAGCGCCTGTGCTGCATCGCCTTCAGCGCCCGCAGCCGCCATCTGCCAATCACCAGCTGCCGCCGCTTGCACCGCGCCAGCCGCTGCCATCTGCTCAGCGCCAGCTGCCGCCATCTGCTCAGCGCCAGCTGCCATCATCTGCTCAGCGCCAGATCCATCGACAGCGCCGCCATCCGGTCTACGTCTACGCATCATGTCAGAAGTCTTTGGGGGTTTACACAAGCTCCTTGGGCTCATAACCTGTGTTTCCTGAAGCCTCCCAATGCCAACAAGTGAACCGTCCTGGAACCCTGAACAGCAACTGAGATCTCGACTCCAACCGGAAAAAGAATGTTTCAACCCAAAAAACAAAACCAAGTTTCCCTCCAAGCAGCCACCTCGCTGCCAGCTGACGCACCTTTGTGCCACTTGACATCTAAAGGGCTTCGGTCCGGCCCAGATGCAGGTTCTTCAAGATTCCTAGACTACACCCGGAGGGTAGTAGTCTGGACTACACCCGTTGGGTAGTAGTCAAAGCAAAAGTGGAAGTATTTCCATTTGAGAATTGGATAAATAGGGATGCATGAAATTCTCACACGCAATTATAATAATATAGATTATACTATAATGGATACTTCACAGCAGATTGTTTTAGATTATCTTTTGTCATCCGAAAAGGGTGAGATATTGAAACGGAATGGAGAAGAACTCAAGAAACTCAAGATTGGAGAGAAAACCTACAACTTTGAAAGGGGGAAACCCATTTCAAAGAGGTTGACTACCAAATTCAACAAGATTAAGCAGACAATGGATTACAAAAAGTATGAACTGAAAGAGAAGAGAGGCATTAGATGGGTCAATCTGGACAAGAACAAAGCACTCACAGGCATTCAAATGAGATACAAAGCAACCACCACCAACGAACAATCTGCTTTCAAAGGTTATGTCAATTCGTATGCCATCACTAACATCAGGGTTAGAGGCATAAAGGCACTACAGTATCTCAAATACCAAGATTTGAGGTTAAAAGAGTATTTGAGGAAACACAATGGAATGAAGGTTATGCTACAGGTCTTCGCCACTTTGAAGAGTAAAAAAACTAATGAAGATGTAAGACAAGTCATCAGGGGTGGGAGGTACAACATCACCAACGAGGGTGAAATACCCAATGTTCTTAATCAGATGGCAAGTGATGTAGAGCACCAAGCGGAGGTGATGGAAGTGTCGGAGAGTGGATTAGTCATAACCCAGATTGATAAACTGAAGTTCAACTATGACAAATACAATCCAACTCGTGGGGGTAAATTCATTCCATTACCTAAATGGGTTTCAAACAAAAAAACCTGTATCAACATCAAAAATCAAGATGAAAAGTGTTTCAAGTATTCCGTTCAATGTGGTATATGTAAGGTTTATGAAAAAGACCACCCCGAAAGGGTGTCTCACTACAAAAACCTCAATGATGAACTGAACTGGGATTATGTGAATTTTCCTTCGTCAGATGTTGATATAGATACGTTTGAAGAAAACAACGGAGGAAAAATAGCAGTCAATGTTTATTTTCTTGACCCCGAAGAAGGGAAACAGTCCATCCTACTTTACAGACAGACCAAGGTTCAAAGAGCAACTCATCAAATCAGTCTTCTAAAACTGGAGGATGGGGATGATTACCATTATGTATTCATCAAAGATTATGACAAGTTGATAGGATGTCAAACCAACAAACACAAAGCAAAAGTTTATCATTGTTTTCACTGCCGACACGGTTTTCAATCACAAGAACTTCTTGATGAACACGTTGAAAAGGGATGTATGGCAGTTGAAGGGCAACAGATACAAATGCCTACTGAAGAGGACATTATGGTTTTCAAACATCACTACAAAAAGTTGGAAGCACCATTCGTCATCTATGCTGACTTTGAATGTCTAACCACAAGAACGGGGACAGTTTCAACTAAAGAAGTCAAGACTGATAAATACCAACATCACCGGCCCTGCGGTTTTATGATAAATGTTGTCAATAGCATTGATGGTTCATCAAGAGCCTTTCCTTCACAGAGGGGAGGATTGTATGGATGTTTTTATCCAAAAGGTTATTGAAGTAAAAAATGAGATAATGGAGAAGATGAAGGAAAACAAGGAAATCATAATGAGGGCTGATGACTGGAGGGACTTTAAAACCGCAAAGAAGTGCTTTATATGTGGTAAAGACTTCAAAGAAGGTGATAAAAAAGTTAGAGACCATTGTCATTTTACAGGTAAGTATAGTGGTTGTGCCCACGATGATTGTAATTTACAGTTTTCAATGAGATATTATAAAATCCCCGTTTTCCTTCATAACCTCAAGAACTATGACAGTCATTTAATCATTGAGAGGGCACATGAACTATCAGAAAGGGGTAAGATAGATGTAATAGCACAGAATAGTGAGAAGTTCAGAACATTCGCATTTAAAAATCTTTGTTTCAAAGACAGTTTTTCTTTCTTATCATCTTCGTTGGATAAATTAGTGAAGTTGAGCAAGTATGAAGACGGAGAGAAGAAACAAAACTGGCAAAACAACTTCAAATTTAGCAAAAAAAACCCTTATGTGAGTAATGATGAGGATTTAGATTTACTGACTGATAAAGGTGTTTATCCTTATGATTACTTTACTTCATTTGACAAATTTAGGGAAAAACAATTACCCCCAAAAGAGGCATTCTACAGCAATCTTACCGAAAGTAATATTGAAGATGATGAGTATGAAAGGGCACAAAGGATATGGGAACACTTCGGTATAAGAAATCTTGGACAATACCACGATTTGTATTTGAGAACTGATGTTCTTTTACTCACTGATGTCTTTGAAAATTTTAGAGACCTATGTTTGGAATACTACGGTTTAGACCCCGCACATTATTTTACCCTTCCTAACTTTGCTTGGGATGCTATGCTTCTAAAAACTGGTGTTGAAATAGACCCTTTAGCTGACCAAGAGATGTATGAGATGATTGAGAAGGGTTTGAGAGGTGGTATGTGTCAGGTAAGTCAGAAGGAAGCAAAAACAAATAATAAGTATATGATGGACGACTATGATGAAAACAGACCATCTAACTACATCAATTATTTAGATGCTAATAACCTTTATGGACTGGCAATGTCAATGAAACTACCCACAGGAAAACTGAAATGGATAAAGAAGATACTGACAGAAAAGATGATAATGGACTGGAATGAGAACGATGACAATGCCTACATACTGGAGGTTGATTTAGAGTATCCGAAGGAAATACAGGACGAACAATCAGATTATCCATTAGCACCCGAAAATATGAAAGTTGAAGAGAAACTACTTTCAAAACACCAAAGGGAACTACATAGACATTACTATAATGGCAAGGAGGCAAGGGATGAGAAACAACCAAAACTTATCCTAAACCAAATGGATAAAACCAACTATGTAGTCCATATCAAGGCATTACAGTTTTATCTTCAAAAGGGTATGAAAATCAAACAAGTTCATAGAGGGGTGAAGTTCAAACAGAGATGTTGGTTGAAACCTTGGATAGATTTTAACACTGAAAAGCGAAAAGTGGCAAAGAGCGACTTTGAGAAAGATATGTTTAAATTGATGAACAACGCTGTCTATGGAAAAACGATGGAGAATGTCAGAAACCATATAGACTTTGAATTAGTATCAACGCAGGAGAGGATACAAAAATGTATCAACAATCCTAACTACAAAGGATGTCATATTATAAATGAAGAACTGGCAGGAGTGGAAAAGACAAAAACCGTATTGAAGTTGGATAAACCTATCTATTTGGGGATGTCAATTTTAGACCTTTCAAAGGTTCATATGTATTCGTTCTACTATGATGTCTTAAAAGCAAGGTATAAGGATGATGTAAGACTGATATACACTGACACGGACAGTTATGTTATACAAACTTTCACTGAAGACATCTATGAAGATTGGAAAGGAAGAAAGGATTATATGGACTTCAGCGGTTATGATAAGAAGCATCCTTGCTATGATGCCACTAACAAAAAAGTCCTTGGAAAGTTCAAGGACGAGATGGATGGAAAATTCATCACAAACTTCATTGCTTTGCGTCCGAACATGTATTGTCTAAAAGTCTTCAACGAACAGAAAGCAGAAAAGAAAGCGAAGGGTGTTCCAAAGTTGAAAGTCAAAAGGGATTTAGATATGAAAGACTATGAGGCAACACTCCACGAACACATACCAAAGAATGTAAATTTCAATGCTATCAGAAGTAAGAACCACCAAATCTACAGTATAAACCAAAGCAAGGTCGGTTTAACATCTTATGACAACAAAAGGTATTGGTTCAACGATACTGACAGTCTCCCCTATGGGCACTACTCACTTTCCAATTAATAATATTATTTAACAATAATATTATCAATTGTTCATATCAAACTCCAATTACAGAGTTGTAGTTGCGGTAGTTGATATATCAATTTGTTTTGTTTCTCCTTTTCCAGTTTCTCCACTCTTCCCACCAACTCTTTTATGCTCTTGATGAGTAAAACATCTGTTCGGGTCTTTTCGTCTTCGTCTATCTTTTTGATTTGTTCAAGGTAGTCGTTTTCAACACTGCTGTTTGAATTGCCCATTGCGTATATATATATATATACATATGATTTTAGATTTTTAATTCTTTGATTTGGATTTCGCCTTTGCTTTAGGCTTAACAAAATCTTTGATGAAGTTTTCAACTTCAAATAAGCGGGTTTCTAAATGCTCAACTTTGTTTTTCAACTCCTCATTTTCTTTTATGATTTCTCTTACTGCCCCCCAAGTGATATTTCCCATCTTAACATAACTTAATTTCTTAATACCATCAACTTCAACGAGTATATTTTCAACGTTTTATGGTATATTTTCTCCTACATCTTCTGCTATAAAACCTATATGAGTTTTAGTTATTCCCATTTCTTTTTCTTCTTTCATTTTGAACGTATGAGGTTTAATGCTATTTACCATTTTTGTAAAATTGAAGTCTGCTTCTTCAATATCATATTTCATATCTTTTTGCGATGTATCCACTAAATCGCCTTCTAATGTATAAGGTGCTGGAACAGAAACTTTTGATGGTGTGACGAACAGTCTTATGCCACCATTAGCATAAAATCTTATGTCCCCGTTGGGGTCTTCATTGATTAACTTGAAATGATTAACACCTGCGGTATTTTCATTAACTATATAACTGTTCTTACCAGTTTCTCTATGAAAATATGCCTTTTTGTCTTGATTGACATATATGTCTTTTGAAAAATTAACATCTTCGTCTGCTTTTCTGTATCTCATATATTCTACTGAACCGTCATCTGTTGTATTACTACCTTGAAAAACCATATCAGCACCCACATTTCTATGGATAAAATAGTCGCCATAAATATATTGAGATGACAATGCCCTACCTGTTGATACATCAATAATATTTTTAGTGCCATCTAATGTAAAGAAATTAACACCGCCCCTTTTAAATACTACATTAGTAGGAGTGGCACTATCAATTACATCAAACTTACCACTTTCAGCAAGTAATGATATACCTGTATTCACCTCTACATTACCATTTCTGAAATACATAAAATCTATGGTGTTCCTTAACAAGAAACACAACAACAAACAGAAGGAATTGTTGGAGAAATTCAGTAAGGAGATACAACAGGGAAACAAATACTTGGAGGAGTTCAGCAACATCAACGACGAGACGGGACTGAAGAGGGCATACAACAACAGAACAGATTTAGGACCTTACCACCACCCAGAGAATAAAACCCTTTACATAGCGGGGACGAAAGATTTTCCGAGAGACATCTTGGACGACACACTCATACCTTTTCATATGGTTCATAGGTCAAAGCGGTATAAGACCGCAAACGACTTCATCAGAAATAACATTGATAATGTTGATACAATCGTCAGTCATTCCCTGGGTTCAGCAACAACGATGAAACTGAACCACGACTATAACAAAAGATTTACCACCAGAACCTACGGAACACCAACCGTAAGTTTCAATGACAACACCGACAGTAAGAACACGAGGTTCAGGGCAGTAGGCGACCCAGTCAGTATGTTTGACAGAGGCGTGGATATAACAGTCAATAAGAACAGTTATAACCCTTTGTATAATCACGGCTTTCACGCCGTCCATTTTGGAGATATGGGAAAGTCAGAAAAGAATGTGGCAGAACCAATCAACAAGATAATGTAATTTTATTTTATATAAGTCATATTATATGGAAGACATCGTAAGGGAATATTTGAAGAACAACAGACAGGAAATGAAGAAGTTGAAGAACGAGAATACCAAAGAGAAAAAACATCCAACATACAATGAAATCAAGAAGGTCATAGAGAGCGGAAAAGACATAAAGAACAACGAAAATAAACCTATAGAAAACAAACCCCAAAACAGAGGGAAGAAAACCAAAAATACATTTAAAAAGTATAACTTTGATATAACTTAATTTAATATAACCTAATCATCAAAAATTTTCTATATAGAATATATACAAGTATGGAAGCATTGGAAATCACAGATGTTCTCAATGAACATGTCCTTCGGTATAGACTAAAAGGTGGAGCGTCCTACATTAGAGACAAACGCATTAAAACATTCTACCCTTCTTCGGTCTCTACTTACTCATCCAACTCAAACAGTGTCATCCGCTTTAACCTAACGGGTGGAGCAAACGAATGGATAAATCTGCGAAGTCTTTTGATAGGTTTTACCCTCATCAATGCCGACAATGACGGAACAAAAGAGTTGAGACCTGCTTATAAGCCATCATCATTTTTTCAACGAATGCGAGTAATGGCGGGAAGCAATGTTATTGCTGAAATTCCTGACTTAAATAGATACGAAGCAATGACGGATATTTTACAAGATGACGGTTCAAGAAACTATACTGACAATCTTGGTTTTGGTGAGACCTTTTACAATGAAGGAAACCAATTTTTGACATATACGCAGTTGGCAACGAACCCAGTTTCAAACACAGTTCAGAATGTCATTGACCAAGCCAAACCTGACAATTTCGGTGGATTTAAAAACAAAAAGACCGTTTATTACCGACCTTCTTGTCCCTTCTTCAATGTATCAAACTTCATTCCTTTATCATACTGTCCGATTGTCATTGAACTAACTTTGGTCAGTGATGCTAATGAACCCCTCGTTAATTTAAGTGGTGATTTTACCACAACGAATACTTCATTCTTATGGAACATAGAGCAACCCATCATCACCTGTGATATTCACCGACTTGATGATGGTTTATTTGCGGAGTATGCTGAAATTTTGGAAAAGCAATCTTTACCTATAACCTTCAACAGCGTTTCCGTCCAAACCCAAACAACAAGTAGAAGCACCGACATCTTCACGACAATAGTTAGAAATGTCAGTAAAGCAGACAACATCTTCATATCTTTCTATTCAAATTTTGGTTATAAGGGCGGTTTCCAAGAAGAGTTGAAACCTCATAACCTTCTTTATCATCCCCTTTCGTGGGAAAGCGGAACATCAATTGCTCAAAGATACTATGAAAACATTGATTTGTCCTTTCAGTTGAGTATTGGTAATACCGTCATACCCGAAATGCCAACGATGGGGGTTGCTGACAACTATAAGCATCTACAAGAAACACGAAACAATCACGTTTCAATCAAACCTCATATGTATAGGACGAATGCCTTTTTAGCGGGGTTCAACCTCAAGAAACTCAACAGTGCCAATTACACTGGACTGAATTTGAAGAACAATTCAAATATGGTTGTCCGTGTTAAGCCATTGTATGGAACAGACCTATATACAACAGACAACGGGACTGATACTGGACTGATGCCTGACAAAATGTATATCGTTATTGAACACGAATGTATCTTGGAGATAAAAGCACAATCTGTCATTTTCTATGACTAAAAATGATAGTGGATAATTAATAAAACTATAATGAATAATTTTATTAATTATTTTGATTTTAATTTTGGATAGATGATTGACTTGTAAAGTTCCTTCGCTTCCTTTAGATGCTGTTTCTTTTCCTCTCCCTTGCTTGATTTCCATTTACCATATACCTCTTGAAACCTTTGATAGTCTCCTGTGTCTATGCTTTTGCTGTTGTTCATCTCTTCAAACTTCTCTCTTATCACTTGTATTCCTACCTTGCTTGGTGATATTGCCTTGTTCATTGTTGGTTTCCTGACTGGTGCTTTTGATGAAGATGACGCCCCTGTTTCTTCCTGTGCTGTTTCTGCTTCATCTACATTGGGTGTCTTGTTGTCTTTGGGGATGTTGATTGTTGCTCCTAATGCTTGTGGTTGGGGTTGCTTTCCTCTTACTCTTCTTGCTTTGGGTGGTTTGGTGGTTGTGGATGGGTCTTCCTGAAATTCTCTCTTCTCCTGCGTTGGCGGTTTTGGTTTTTGTCTCTTTGCTTTGGACTGTCTCACGCTTAAGGGTTTCCTCTTTTCTGCTGTTGGTATTGTTGTTGTATCCATTGCTTCGTTGGCATCGGGCACTACATCTACGTTCATCTTTGATTTTTCCTCCCTTTTGACTTGTTTGTTGATTAGTTTTTGTGTTGGTTTTATCTTGGACGGTTTCTCTTCCTCGTCTTCGTCGGGTATGATGGCATCTGTCAGTTTTGATGCTATTAGTCCTCCTATTGACCCTCCCTTTGCTGTTCCTCCTGCTGTGGCGACTGCTTTGATGACTGGTTTGGATGATTTAAGGAATTTCTTTAAGATGCTTCTACTGCTTGAAGGCGGTTCTTCGTCCTCTTGTATCCCTGCCGATGCTGTTGCTCCGACGGCGTCGTATGCCCCTTTGTTTGCCATATAGTGGTCTTTTGAATGACTTAAGTTTGCCTGTCTCCTTTCGTTCTCTTCCCTCAACTCTGCCTCTCTGTCAAAGGACATCTCAAAGTCGCTGATGGCGTCGTCCCTCAAGTCGGTCATATCTTCAAAGTCAAGGTTGGGTGCTTCTTCTTCCTTCCTTGCGGTCGCTTCCTCTGCCATCTTTTTGAAGTTCATTTGCTGTAAGTCTGCTGGGTGGATGTTGTTTGTGTTCAGTGCTTGACCCTGAGGACTTTCGTGAAAATACCAAGCGTTCCTATCAAATATTTTTCTGATGTCATTGGTTTTGAACTTTTCCCTGTCTATTTCCTTGATGAGTTCTGCATAAGTGGGTATTCGTGTCAATCCCTGTTTTGCGTTGATTACTTCTGCTGTCATTGCTATATATTAATACTTTAGATTTTTATATTAATCTTATGTATCGCCTCTCAACCACTGCTTATACTCATCAATTCTCTGTTTCATATTCTGGACGTTCGCCCCGTAATCTTCCAATCTGTGATTTTTCCTCACCTCCCTCAACCTTGTCATTTCGTTCTGTAGCATCTCATTCTTTTCCTTCATCCTCTGCTTTACTTGTAAGACCTTGTAATCGTGCTCGGTGTTGTGATATTCAAGAAGATGCTTTAGGTAAAGATGATGGTTGTGAGTTGGCATCCTTGCCGTGTTGCTGTCGTTGTGGTAGTAGTGGTCATAACTACTATACGCTTTTTTTCTTCTGTCTGGCATTTCGGGCGTTCCGCTCCGGTAGTTGGCACTTTTGTTTGAATGGACGGTTTGTCTTCTGTTGATGTCCTTGCGGACGTTTTCGTAGATGTCTGTTTTGTTGAGTTCTATTTTCTGTTCCTTGATGTTCATTTTTATATATAATACTTTACCAAGTTTTTTGATGCTAAAGATTTCAATTTCTCTCTCGTCGCTTTGTTCTTTTCCTCTTTGGCTTTGTTGTAGGTGTCTCTGGCGGTCATTGCGCTCTGTAGTTCTTCCTTCAGTTGTTTTACAAGGTCGTTTTTGAATGCCTCTGGGTCAAAAGGTGGTTTCGCCCTTGACGGTCTTACCCTTTTGGGTTTTGGGACTACCGTTGCTGGTTGTGGTTTCTCTTCAACTGGTTTTCAATTATTTCTTCTGGTTTCTCCTCTTCTTTCTGTGCTTCTTCCTGTATTGGTTCTGGTATTGTTTCTTCCTTTGGTTCTTCATTATCAATCTCTTTTACAACTACCTCTGTCATATATTAATATTATAGATAATTTTTTATACTTTCAAAATCTCGTGCCTCAAATACGGTTTGTTCAATCCTTCCAGTTTGAAGGTTCTGTTTCCGACGTCGTCGTATTCTATTTTGATGATTTTGTAGGATTGATTGCTCCATTTTGAGTTATACTCCTTCCTCTCGGTGTAGTTGTCTTTTTTCTTCTCAAAGACCTTGACCATATCATTCACTTTGACCTCTGGATATTTGCGAGTGTTCTTTTCCCTCCTTGTCAAATTAACCCTGACATCCATATGGTTTTTGTCATCGTGGGCGTCCTTGGGTTTCATTTTCGTTGATGAATGGATGGTGTCGTTGTATTTATCCAATGCTTTGGACAACATAACAGTCCAACTACCGCGATTAAACCTGACCCTGTCGTGTAATTATCATATTTTTCATTGTCCTGATGAAACGCTCCACAACATTGGCGTGAGTTAGGGTGACGACGTGAGTGATGCCTTCTTTCTCAAGAAAATCTTTAACTCCCGCTTGGAAGGCACGGTCATTATCACTATAAACGGACATCGGAAAACCCATTTTGTTGAAACTATCTTTCATCGCTGATAATGTGATTGGTCCGGATTTTTCTTTCATAGGAACGACGTTTGCCAACTTGCTGAAGATGTCAATGACCACCAACCCATATCTCGGTTCGTCGTTCTTGATGGGAATTTTCGTCTCTGGTTCTTTAGTTAGGGGTTTCATATCCATTATGTCAATCTGATATTCAAACCTTGCGAAGGGTGCGGTGTAGGAGTTTGAACCCCTGTATTTTCTAATCTGTTTGTTGGGCTGTTTCCTCATAAAGTTGTCCACATCCACCCTGTTGATGGTCTGGTCTTGTTCCTTGGCTTTCTTGAGGGTCTCATTGATTGAACCGAAGCCCGTTTCAAGATTGTAATAGACATTGCTTATGATGTCATCTTGTGATAGTCTCCTTGCCATATATTATAATATTAGATTTTTAAAATTATCAGCAATAAAAATATACTTAAAGAAAAAATGCCTACTGTATATATAGTAAGACTGAATAAGATGACTAAATTTGACTGTGGATGTCGTATAATGACAGATGTTATAACCCTGAACGATACAAAGCAACCTAATTGGAACTACTTGCTCAAAACCTTCGTGAATGTTTGTGGCAAGTGCTACAAGAAGCAAATGAATTTCCAATATATGGAAAACAAACTTATGGAGATGGAAAAGCAAAGAATGGACATGTTTTTGGAACATGAGGATGAAGAACAAGACACATACTTTGACCTGACAGAGTTGAAGGAACATCTCAAAACCCTCCCACCCAATGAAAGACACAAAGTGAAGGATTTTGAGAGGTTAAGAAACCTCGCAAATGGACAAGACCCCAACGAAGGAATGAATGAAATTGATATGGTCATAGGAGAACTGGAAGAGGAGGAAAGGGAAAAGAAAAACCAACCCGAACTCAAAAAATGAAAGAGACCCCAAAAACTACTTAAAGAAAAAATACCTCTCTCTCTATATATATATAGTAAGAGGATGCTATTTACTTATAAAAACTGCGGATGTTGTAAGAAAGAAATAACTGACCTAAAGGATTTATTGAACAATATTTTTCCCGCTGGAATTTGTGATGAGATATGTGATTACAACCTTCACTGTTCAAAATGTAAAAACTTAAACGATAAGGAGCGTAGATACATAGATTTCAATTATCATTTTGACTATTTTAATGATAAAAAACTGACGAGAGTAGAAAAGACAATCTATTTCTTTAAAACAAGGATGGAGAAATCACCTATTTATTTGTCCAACACGAACCGAACAAACACTCGGCAAATGAAAAGAGAAATTGATGTTTTAATGGATACATTCAAACTCAAGCAAGAATTCAAACATGACAAACTGTTCTTAATGGCGATTAAGTCTTTTGTGAAAAGGGAGTGGAAAACTACCTATCACTTCCTTAAAAACTTTCACGACCTTACATATATGACATATTGTAAGAACAAACGGGAGTGGTGGTTTCCTCAAAACGATTGGACTCATACATTCAGAAATAGGGAGTTTAAGGTAAATGACATTGTGAAAATATTTTTGCGTGAATATGTTGAAGAACTGTTCAACGGTTATGAGAAATATTTGAACATAGAAGAAATAAAAGAGTATCTACAAAAAGTGGTAAATACTTAAAGAAAAAATAACTATATATAATAAGAGAAAATGAGTAAAAACAAATTCAGGTTATAGATAGAGATAATATCGGTATATATGCTGACTTTGGTAGTGAAAGCGAAGATGAACCCGAATGTGATAGACAAGCAATAGAAATAGAAGATGAAGAGATTAGAGACTTTGTAAAGTGTCATCCTATGCCTTCACCAGATGATGAGGAAGGAGAATACTGGTGGTTTAAAGTAATTGATAGGCTGAAAAACGACCAAGGAATAAATGGAATGATATTTTTTTCGCTTATGAGATTTGACATTATAAAAAGAATGTATGAAAACCTCACTAACAAAACAATTATCGTTGAATGTGGTAAGGAACTTAACCGTGATGGAAAATGGGATGCTATGGCAATAAATCAAACTCTATTAGCATTAGCAATAGATGAACTAATTTTAGATGATACAGACGAGCCAACTATCACAAGTCAAGTCAGGATAATTGAACACTGGTGGGATGGAATAGGAAAGTGGAAAGCATAAAACAATTAATTCATAATATCTTAACAAAACATATTATGAAGTAATCACCCACCCAAACCCAAACACAAAACCCCAACAACCTAAACAAATCCTACCCTCATTCAATCCAAACATCAACAGTGAAAGTTAGGGGCAAAATAGTCCCAAAACCCCCACCACATAAAACATCAAAGATAAGGAAGAAACATTGAACACAAACCTAAAAACCATAACAACCAACATAAACCCTTGGGATGTCCTAGCATCCCCCTTTTACCATTTTTTTCACAGCCATGTTTGACTACCGGGTACACTAATCGATCAGTGACATCCATTGACTGGAAATCAAGGCCAAACATTTGGGCCCTTCGAAGCAAAAAGGTGGCAGTCTTTGTGCCTTGAGTTTGAAAGTTGCATGCCTCAATGGCATAGCAGAACATGATACCTCACATCCCCTGCACAGATAATTCCCTATTTAGATCGAAGATTGTCCCATATCAAAACTCCATGGTTTCTGGGATTTCCCGGCCATGAGGTCCGGGTAAATCGGGTAAATCTCATTGGGGGCATGCCTTGGCTGCCTTGGCCGCTTTGGCCTTGCAAGGACTACGTGAAAATCCTCTTGGAGCCCTTGAGCTTGCTGGTCTTGGAAGGTCCCAGTCGTTTGAATTTCACCCATGCCATTCGCCAGTCGCCACTTGGGCGAAATCTCAGTGAAGAGGACCACCCACAGTACCCTCTGGTAATTTAACATAACTATGGAAAATCACCATTTATAGTGAATTTTCCCATGAAAAATGGTGATTTTCCATATATAGTTATGTTATGTGATGTTAAATTACCAGAGGGTAATTTGTAGGGGTCCCGATTCTGACCACCAAAATTCGGCGCAGGGGTATGGGCGGTATGGGTCAATCTTTTTGACTCATGTTGGTAGGATTCAGAAGTGTCTTAGACAGGAGAGGATTGGCCCATGGGTACCCCATCTTTGACATACCGACAGTTAGTTGCTCATTCTACACCCAGCTTTGGATGGCGAAACCCCGTTTTTCATGGATCTTTTTTGCGGCCAAACACTGGTTAGATTGCCATTTGTAATGGTGAAACGTGGTGAAACCCTACCGAAGATTTGTAGAAATCAAGGCAATGTAGAAACTGTGGCCTGTGGCAATGCGTAGCTTGGTTGCAGAGCTGCCCCAAGTGGACAGCGCAGCAAAGGAAGCGAGTACCGCTGCGTGACGGTCGCGTTTTGCGACGGGAGAAGAACTTCCGGCGCGTGTCGCTGACCTTTAGAGGCGGGACCACGGGGCTGAGGGATCACGAAGAATGGATAGAAAATGATAGAAATTCCCAACAGCAGGGCCTGTTGGGTTTCAATCTCTAGGGCTGGGGCTGGCTCGCGGGGACTTGCAGCCTTCAAAATCCGGAATGGAACCCTGGAACCCTGGAACCCTGGAACCCGGAACCCTGGAACCCTGGAACCCTGGAACCCTGGAACCCTGGAACCCTGAAACCTTGGAACCCCGGAACCCTGGAACCCTGGAACCCTGGAACCCTGAAACCTTGGAACCCCGGAACCCTGGAACCCTGGAACCCTGGAACCCCGGAACCCTGGAACCCTGAAACCCTGGAACCTTGGAACCCTGCGACCGTGGAACCCTGAAACCTTGGAACCTTGGCACCCTGGAACCCTCAAGGATTCTGGAACCCTGCAACCTTGGAACCCTGGAACCTTGGAACCCTGCAACCCTGCACACCTGGCACCCTGCTGGGATCCTGGAACCCTGACCCTTGGAACCCTTGGAACCCTGAAACCTTGGAACCCTGAAACCGTGGGACCCTGGTACGCTGGAACCCTGGAACCCTGAAACCTTGGAACCCCGGAACCCTGGAACCCTGGAACCCCGCACACCTGGCACCCTGCTGGGATCCTGGAACCCTGAAACCCTGGAACCCTTGGAACCCTTGGAACCATGGAAACCTTGGAACCCTGAAACCGTGGGACCCTGGTACCCTGGAACCTTGGAACCCTTGAAACCCTAAAACTTCCAAACCCTAAACTCTATGCGCGCTGCGCGCGCTGCGTGCAATAAAGTAAACCCTAAAACTTCCAAACCCTAAACCCTAATGCGCGGTGCGCGCGCTGTGTCCCAGAGAAGTAAACCCTAAAATTTCCAAACCCTAAACCATCTTGTTATGCAACTTCCAAACCCTAAAGTTTAACCCGCGGTGTGCGCGCTGCATGCAATAAAATAAACCCTAAAACTTCCAAACCCTAAACCCTAATGCGTGCTGTGCACGCTGCGTGCCAGAGATAAACCCTAAAACCTTCAAACCCTAAACACTAATGCGCGCTGCGCGCGCTTTGTGCAATAGAAATAAACCCTAAAATCTTCAAACCTGAAACTCTCGTGTCATAGAGGTAAACCCTAAAATTTCCAAACCCTAAACCCTAAACCCTAACGCGCGCTGCGCGCGCTGTGTGCCATAGAAGTACCCCTTAAAATCTCCAAACCCTAAACCATCGTGTCATGGAGGTTAACCCTAAAACTTCGAAACCCTAAAGTTCAACCCACGCTGTGCACGCTGCATGCAATAAAATAAACTATAAAACTTCCAAACCCTAAACCCTAATGCGCGCTGCGCGCACTGCGTGCCACACACATAAACCCTAAAACTTTCAAACTTTAAACCGTAACGCGTACTGCGCGCACAGCCTGCCATAGAGGTAAACGGTTAAACTTTCAAACGCTGCGTGCCATAGAGGCAAAGCCTAAAACTTTCAAACGCTAAACCGTAAAGCAGGCTGCGCGCGCTGCGTGCCATAGAGTGCTCCTCAAAAGTGATTACATGTCATACTTTAGTGGCATCCTCCAAATTCATTAGTCAGCCTTTGTTAATCCAGGGCCCATTTTACACATGTCATCTTCTTGGTCGTGGCGCCATTTCAGGATCACACTGATGACCTAAGCTTTGGCCTTAACTATTATGCAGGCAAGCGACATCAGCACGCTATGGTATTGGAAGACACAGGGTTTGCCCGTAGACCAGCCAAAAAATCGATTTTCCACACTGAACAATTGGATTTAACACATTTAGAATAGGAGCTCCGCCTGATTCAGATTTCATCACTTAAAAGGTACCCATGCCTGACTAGCCTTCATGACTTAAAGCGTAACCACACCCGACTTAAGGGAACCATGCCTGACTAGCCTTCATAATTAAGAGGTACCCACCCACGCCTGACTTAACAGAACCCATGCCTGACTAGCCTTCATAATTAAAAGGTACCCATGCCCCTGAATTCAGGGAACCATGCCTGACTAGCCTTCACAATTAAAAGGTACCCACTGGAACCATGCCTGACTAGCCTTAATGACTTAAAAGGTAACTACACCTGACTTAATACCTGATTTACTGGTTTTGCCTGATTTTGGAAAAACGCAGGGCCGGAATTTGCAGGGCGCGGGCCGGAATTTGCCGGGCCCGGGCCGGAATTTGCCGGGCTGGGATTTTGGGGTCGTGCCTAAATAGGATTTTTGCAAAAATCGTGCATGACTGAAGGGAACCATGCCTGACTAAACATCATACCAATCATCCCAAAAGAATCCAATAATTCCAGCAAGTGATGCCTGACCAATCCCTGCGTCATAATAAACCGTCTGCCCCTCCCCACCCAATAATGAACACACGGAATAGTTTTTTGTATTTAGTGGGTATTTAGTATGAGGGTGCGAAACTTCCCCCTTGGTTAAAAAAAACTAAATTGGAAAACATTTTTTAAATAACATCTAACTAAAATATTGCCAAAATTGGATTCCGAAGCTTCCCCCTGACATTAAATTGAAAACATTCGTTTTAAAAAATGAACTTTATATTTCAAAACCGATTGAATTCCTATTCAAAATCTAACTCAAATCTTGCCAAATTGGATTTCGAAGCTTCCCCTTATATTAAATTGAAAACCTTACTAATCCCCACCTCCTTTTACTAAACGTACCCTAAATACTAAAATATTACATTGATTCCTTTTACTAGGGTCCGCGTTAAATTTTGGGAAATTTCAGGCTGGCCAGTTTGACTTTTAATTGATACCTTTTCAAAAACAAATTAAACATGAAGGTCCCATTTCAGGATTTCACCACCAAAAAATAAAAACTAGTCAGCCCCGGTGATTTTTAAACTAGGGTCTTTTAAGGTCGAAAAAATAAGTATTTTATATTACAACGTTTATATAATATTGGGGGAAAACTTCGAAATCCACTTTTTGGCATTTCCTGGCAATATTTTTGCTGGATGTCAAAAGGAAATCTAATCGATTCTTGAAATCGAAAAAACATAGTTTTTTTTATTATTGTTTTTAATTTAATCTTAGGGGAAAACTTCGAAATCCAATTTTTAGCAATATCTTAATTATATGTTAAACAGAAAACTAATCGATTTTGAAACAGTTTTTTTTAAAAATATATTAGGGCTGGTAATTTAATATTAGAGGAAACATTTCGAAATCCGGTTTTTGTTTTTATTTTTGTTACTACAATTTAAAAGGAAATCGAATCGATTTCAAAAAAGAAAAATAATATTTTATATTAGGGTTTTTTAATGTAATATTAGGGGAAAACTTCAAAATCCAATTTTTGACCATATTCTAATTAGATTTCAAAAGGAAATCTAATGAATTTTGATATAGAAAAAATAGTCTTTGATATGAGGGTTTAATATGAGGGGAAAGCTTCGAAATCCAATTTCTGGCAATATCTTAATTTGAATTTACAAGGAAATCTAATCGATTCTGAAATAGAACAAATTTAGTTTTTTATATTGGAATTTTTCATGCAAGATTAGGGGAAGCATCGAAATCCAATTTTTGAACATATTTTAATAATTGGATTTTAATTTGATATTAGGGGAAAGCTTCAAAATCAATTTTTTGTTTTTTTTCATTAGATTTCAAAAGGAAATCTAATCGATTTTGAAACAGGAAAAAAACAAAATGATATTAGGGTTTAATATAAGGGAAAAGCTTCGACATCCAATTTTTTGGCCATATTTTATTTAATTTTTAAAAGGAAATCTAATCGATTTCGAAATAGAAAAACATACATAGTTTTTTATGTTGGGGGTTTTTATTTGATATTAAGCTTCGGAATCCACTTGTTTGCCATATTTTAATTGGATTTAAAAAGAAAGAAATCTGATCGATTTTGAAATAGAAATATGTGTATATATATATATGTGTGTGTGTGTTTTTTATCAGTATTAGGGGGAAGCTTCGTACCCTAATACTAAAGACCCCCCCAATACTAAAAACTCCTCCAGGTGTTTGTTATTTGGGTGGGTGGGTGAAGGGGCGACTGTTTAGCAACAGGGGGTAGGGATTAAACCGTTTTTTGTTTCTAATTTCAAAATCCATGAAAATAATCTTTAAATAGAATACTGCCAAGAATAGGATTTCGAAGCTTTCGCCTAGTATCAAATAAAACACCAACACCTGAATTAAAAAAACTAAAATTGACGGTTTTAAAGGACGGACCCCAATAAAAGACACCCCGGTGTTGACTAGTTTTTTATTCCTTGGGGGTGAAACCCTCACATGGTACCTTCATTTTTTAAATTGTTTCCTCAAGGGGATCAATTAAAAATCAGATTAACCAATTTGACATTTCCCAAAATTGGAAATCGCACCTAGTTTTTGTCATTTGGGGGTATTTTTTCGTAATAGGGAGAAAGGACTAGCAAAAAGAATGCCTGATCAAAATGATGCTGATTCTGTGTGTTAAAATCTTTTTGCCCACTACAGTGTCTACAGGGTTACAAGGGATGCCGTGCCAGCTAGAGTCCCAAGTCCATTCAACCAACACCCTAATCGATGAAGTTGGACTTGTTGAAATGGAAGTGGGACTGGACCAGTTGACATGGGGCGATGCTGACCTTCAACGGGAGCTTCGGCGCCTGAAGGACAACAGTTTGAAAATTCCGAACCTGAAATATATTTTCAAAATTGCCTTACTAAGAGTGATCCCCACCCTGACACACTATTCTGACATAGTTTCTGACATATCATCTGGACGTATATGTGGCATATATGTTCCGACATACTATCTTACATTCTTTCTGAGATTTTATTTGACATTCTTTCTGGCATCCTATCTGGCATCTATTCTGACATACTTTCTGGAATATACTATATTCTGATCCTGCCTTGCCATGAGTTTGGGCTGGGAGTGCTTTTATTTGCGTGGATCAATGCCAATGGCTTGAATATCCACCAAATGTTGGTTTCACATGTTTGCACCCAATGATTGCCATTACCATTGATACCCCAAAATGGCCAGGTCCTGAATTTGAGAGTAGGTCCTGAAAAGTTTTCTGGGTACTGAAAAAACAGGACTTTGGCACAGGGTCTGAAAAAAGACGTAGGTGGAAGATTCAGGTATGCTGTTGGGTTGCAAAGCTGGGTTAATTTGATACCCAGTCGGATCCAGTTGGCATGTGATTGTTTGTGGGTCTTGTTCAGACCCAATGTTGCATAATATTGCTGGGGTGGTTTATACCCGTATGCACGCGAAACATGATAAAATGGTACTTGATCAAACCATTTAGAATTGGGATTAACATTTTGATCATCGCAAGGTTGGTGTTTAACCATATTTACCTTAAAAATAGGTATAGAAGGTGGTAAGCCCCAAACCGTAAACCATTTGAATTTATTACAGGATTTACCACATCGTTTAACCGCCAAGAAGGTATTATATGATATAATATATACGCGTCATAATAGGGCCATTATAGGGTTTACAGCATCAAGTAAGCCTCAAGCGGGATCGAACCACCCGAACTTTGCCTTCCACTTTCTGCACTGTACCCTCTGCACGACAGTAGACGGGGTGCCTCTTGTTCAAGGGAAAAGTTATGAATCCCAGCGCTAGAATTTGGAACACACAGTTGTGAATCCCAGGCAATTGAAGATGCAGGGGACACAAAGATTCTGGCCAATTTCAGTGTTGAATCTGCCATGCAATTGTTTGGGTATCCAATTTTGACATATTTTGACCCATACATACTACTCATTTGAGACCTGCTTGTGAAGGCATTGTTTCTGACCGACGTAGTGCAACACGTTCTGATTTCCCGGAGGGCTACCAGACCTATTCAGTGCGTGGTGCAAGCGGATGAAAGTCTCATAAAATTGGAGCTTGTGGGTGGACTAAATTGCAGAAATGGAAGGGTCTTGGGTGTCTGTTTCAACTGGAGCCGGGTCTCTTTTGCCACAAAATACTCACACAATCTTTTCTTGATATGCTTAAAAGTGGTGCGAGTAACATGGTTTGCGATTGTCTCGGGCTGTCTAGCTGCACTTGCAAGAATCCAGTCACACCTCCCAGATGCAGGAGACAGTTGGCTCAAAGCGTCCTCAATCGGACAAAGCCATCTTCTCGGATCTTCTCTCCCTTTGTTTTCGCGGGACCGGACCCTTTCTTCTCTGTCTCATTCAATCGCAGCAATGTCCTTCTTCGAACCGCGCCTGAAACCCTTGCCAGACGCTTTCTACTCTGAGGGCGACGCTTCCCCTGTCAGGCCAGAGTGGTTTGTCTGACAATGGGCTACCCCAAAATCTAGTTGTGAAAATGATCATGATCATCATTTTCCCTATTCAAAGGAGCATTTCGGAGAGCAATCCCATTTTCAATCACACTCAGGTGCACCACAACAGCGTTGGGTCGCCGTAGGACCCAAAACGGACTGGGTGCATGGCAGGTCCAAAGTCCTCTGTCGCATTCCTACTTGGCCTGGATATGTTCCCTACAAGCTGTTGGAGCTGGTGGATGCTGGGATCGACCTGGCGAAACCCGGGGACCCCAACGATGTTCCAACGATGAAGTGGGTCCGAGTTGGTATGTTTTGGATATGCAATGGGATCATGGGTCCGAGTGGGGAGCCTTTCTTCTTCACAAGTTTCGATGGATTTGATTCATTTGGACAACTTGGACAAATGGCATCAAATGGGAGATACTTCCCAAATCTTCCCAAGAGTTGGCTCATGTTCAAGTGGAAATTTCACTACTTTTAACCCCATGGACTCAAGAGACAAAATCGTGGTAAAACCGGGTAAAATTGTGGTTTTCCCAACGAAAAGTCGCGCATGGACTCCTCCCCATCCCACGGGGGAAGATCTAAGGATGGTGAAAGTGAGGTGGGTCACTTGTGGCCAGATGTTGCCTGAAAGTTTGGACAACGGACACTTCAGGATAGGAAGAGAAGGTGATGCCGTGATGCCATGTGATGCCATTTTTTCTACACAGTTCTGTTGCCCTGGCAGTGCCAGGCCACTTCTATCTGTGATCAGGACGGGATGTGCAACCCAGTAAAGCCGCAGACCGTGAGATCTATGCTGACATTATCTGACATTTCACAATGGATAAGGGAACCACACAGGTTGGCCGATTTTTGAAACGTGGATTTTGCAAGATGAACATGTGCTTTTGACATTTTTTTTTCGTATTTAACCGTTTAACCATTATTTTTTTCCGAGAAGTGGGCTTGAGCCACTGTTCAGTTGGCATCAGAGGATCCAATTATTCCTCTTTGGCCATCCACTGATGACGAGCTTGAGACTGACGTCGGGCAAGACGCCTTGTTACATTTGGATCATAAGGGACAGTTCACGGTACCTGATGGAATTTCCACACCGACTCGATTTCTATACTTTTGAACTTGGACATGGATGCCTGGTTCCATGTGGTTCCACTCCGTTCCGAGACATGAAATGTTCATTCCTCTGTGAATGTTTACTCGCTTTCCCATTGTTTGGCTCTGGTGCTAGTCCTATCTCATCAAACATTATGCAGTGTTGCGAGTGTATGTGCAGCTCTTGAAAAGCTGAACTAGATTTTTTAAATCCATTTTTTCAGTTTCTTTCGAAACTTGAGCGGCCCTGCCAGATGACCCAACAGCCCACCATGACGACGGTGACTAAGGAGAAAACAGAAACTGAAACCTGGCAGGCAACAGCATTTTGGTTGCGCTTCTATGCATTTGGAGGGTTATGCATTCAACATGTTTGTTTCAAGATAGGGATGCATGTACACACTACACTACGATCAGTGCGTTTCTCATGTGTTTTGTTTTGATGTTCAAACTCTTCAGACATGAGACGTACACATATAGTTTGAGCCTTGAAGTCCTCTGTGCCTCACTTGGTGGATGGACGGTAACTGATAAAATGCGTTTACAAGTCTCCCTGACTCAGTTGCTTGATGTCTACGTGTATGTGCATGTATATTATTGTAATTACACATATATTTACAGTTGTTTCCAGATGTATATGCTGACCATAGCAACCACATGGCTTCTACTTGCACCAGCACAGTTGGCACTTGGTAGCCTGCAAAACGGGGAACCCCCAACCCATTGGTTTCCCTGCCAAGGTAGGCCAGTTTGGTGGGACTTTGGGGATGACTCATGACAGAACTCCAATTGTGTTCCGGAGGCGCAGAACCCAAAGATTTCCATGGAGACCCAGATTCAAAGGCGTGCTGGCGTCATGGTAAGTATACCATGAGCATGAGTTGCAAGCGGTGCTCACCTTCACAATGAGGTTCCTAAAACCTTTGAATGGGGTTTTATCTTGCCTTACAACCAGAGAGGATGCAAGTTGTGAAGTGGCGTCAATCTACTGGTTTGCGCAACGACTGGCAATGGCACATCAAATCCATCCGAACCTATCTTTTGTATCAGCTGAGTTTGTTGGGGGTACCGAACCGGACACGCGCATGCACCGCAGGAAAGATGAGCCCGCAGTGAAGCAAGAGGTTGGATCCTTAGCTCGTTGCGCTGGCGGCCATCCGACTTTTGAGTCGTCCATGTCTTTCCCCGGATCCAGGTCTGGATTCTTATCGCCTTTGGAGAAGCATTTCGGCTGTTCAAACCAAGCCCCCAGAAATGCCTTTCACTGAGGATCTTTCGTATGTGTCAAAATTGGGCCCCAAAAGCATTGACAGACAATACTTTGGATAAACATGGATAAACTACCACGACCTCTCTGCGCTGTCACTGGAATGGTGGAAAAAATCATCCTTTTTTGCTATACTAAGATTTACTAAGTCCCTGACCACTTAAGATTTCTGGACTGAGGCATCTTCCAAGGTACAGGCCAGCGGCCGGAAGGGTCCGGTGAGTTGAGAGACGGAAACCAATGGCAGCTGCTTGTTGGCAGCAATTTTATAATACATCTAATATTATTAGATACCATCTAGTCATGTTATAATACCATTATGAATTTATGAATATGTGTATATATATATACTTATATTTATATAGATATATATATAGATATCTATTATGCCTTGATTGACAACTTCAATGGTAGACTTGCGCTGGATTTTGAAAACCATGTTGTGACATGATATGCACATATATTAAACAACATAATGTTCTTGATCATAATGTTTAGCTATTGGCCATTTCTCAGCCAATACTTGGCTGACCTGGTTTGGAGATCCAACCTCAAGGGGCCAGCTTCCCGCAGGTCAATTTGGAAGCTGCGCTCGCAGATCCGTCGACCCCCAAATCTTGTTGTTCCGCTGGTACTGGACATTTGAGCTGCAACAAAAAAAATATTGCTTTCTCCGGTGGAAGCAAAGTGGGAGTTGGATGATCCATGATTGAACAGTTTACCATGACACCAATGGCTCTTTTGCAATGTTGTCTGAAAGGTTGCTTGAAAATCCTGTTGCACGGAGTCTTTTCTGCCCTTGGGGCTGTTCTTAGGGAGATTTTTATGGGTCAGACTTGGGTATATAAATACGACAAATACGCAAACATGTGATAATTCATCATTGGATCATCCAATAACTGCCAATAATCATCTTAATCCTCCACATGATTTCCTCGCGGACGCCGAGACCATCGACATCCTTTGGGCCTTCCCTTACCATGCGCGGCTTCCCGGGTGTATGGGTCAATGGGAATGTTAGCAAAGCAAATGTCATGTGTACCACCCATATTGATGGTTTATAGATGGTTTATAACACCAATCTTTTGATGATCAACTTGGGGATCATTTATGTTCGTTGTTGCTTTACTAACATTCATAAACACCATCCTACTTGCGGCTTACCAAAAAACGACCTGATCATCTTGATCCATGCGCAGCTTGTGCAGCACCCAGGTTGCCCCTGGAGCATCGTGGACAGTGCAGATCTCAGTGGCCAAAATCATGGTGAATCTTGGTGAACTGGTTGATATGGGTTTTCATTGTGCTTGATATTGGTGAATCGTATTTAATGGATTTTAATGAATTTTAATGGATTTTAATGGTATAACCCCAGGGTATTGTAAGCTAATGTTAAAGCAAAAACCGATCCACCATCCCTAATGTTACCAAAGATCGGTGCCGAAAAACACCATCCTCTGAGGCGATCAGCTTCTCGGATGCATCGGGGCGGTATCCGTGGTGGTTGATCCCATTATTCATGGGGTTTCGATTATCCAAAGTGGTGCAGGATTGCTGGAAATCCATAGTATGTTTCTGTGATAGAGATCTTCCACCAAAGTGTTTGACTTATGGAAAGAGCTTCATACATTCTGCAAGTACTTGACATTGTGCTGCTGGTGTTGGTGAGTCGCTTGTCGCGGCAGTTACTCTTGTGATCGTAAAAGGCGGTCCTTCGCCTTTTGGCTCTTCTTGATTGCAGATGTGGTTTCACTTGAAAACACAACCAGAATGATCTGCAACTTTGGAGTTGGCTAATTGGCTAAGTACTAACGATTCAGATTTTCTGTTCTCAAGCTTTATCCAAGGATCATACACTGGATGAATGCAACAGCTTCCGTCCACCTGCCACGGACTGAGATTGATGACGGGTTAGGTTGTGAGTTGTGCGTGGTTAAAAGGACCTGGAACCACAGTGCCAGGCCTACAAAAAATGGGAAAGTCATAAGAACATGTGGGAAACCATAGGAATATATATATATAATTATATATATATATCCCAAATAAAGCTGGGTTGTGGTTTCAAATTCAACGATGTTTTAGTTTTCTTCTTGATCCTATCACTTCCAGGGGGTGGCTCAACCAGCAACCACAAAGCCTTTTCTTCGTTTCGTTCCCAGAGAGATATTTGAGTGTTTCCTCTATTATAGAGCCCTAAATCATCCTACATGATCCTTTGAAAGCCACCTTATCAAGTGTTTTATTTATATAAAATATTATAAAATATTAAAATCATCCAATCATGATTCTAACTCCTCCCAGAAAAATCATGCATCATTTTAGTCACTTTTTGCAAGCCATGGCTTCACAAACTCCAGAAACTCCTGAGGAGAAGGTGCCAAGTTTCAGCTGCGTGTCCCGGGGCGTGCTCAACGGTTATGTCTGTCCGCAGTGTCATGGTTGAAACCATGGTGTCAAGCAATGGTCCTGGGGATTCGGAAGTGGTTACTGTCATTTATGATGTTTATAGTTTTGATACTGGATTGAATTTCGTTCATGCATGGACATGGTAAGCACTGAAAGTGGACTATGACATATTATAACCTCTTGCAACCGGTATATGGTGGGTTACAAGCCAATGCCTAAGTATCCTTTCGTTTCCATGATCATGCCAAGTGGGTTTGTCTGAAAATGGTGGGAAAACCCGCTGTTTTCCACTGCTAAATCATGATTCTCCCCAAAAATCTGACCTAAAAATGAGGGTATTTTCAGACACCAAATTCCAGTCAATGCTTTTCAAATTAATATCCTTATGAAAATCGCTTTGAGCAACCCACCTCATCTGGCAAGGACATTGCTGTGGCTTGAAATCATCTCCCGAAATGCAAGCGGTACTGTATCCAAGTTTGAACCATAGCCATAGATGATTAATTGTGACGCAACTGCCTGTGTTTTTCCCTTTCCAAGGTACGCCACTCAGCCCCACATGCTGCAGCCCAAGCAGAGTGAGATTAAAGCAGCGAACTATGAGGAGCTCTGCACATGACGTGTCAGAAGGGTCGTGATGGTCATGACTCTTTGCAAGCTATTGATACATATTGATACTATCAGTGAATCAGTGAATCAGGACAGGACCAAACCATTTCCGGGACCAAACCATTGCTGTCTCCAGGCCTTCAAGAAACCCGTCCCTCAAAAAAGCCGAAACGCTCATGAGAAGCATGGGACACCCAACGGGACACCTGGATCGCAGGGAATCCTGGACAGTGGTGAGGGGGTTCGGGCTGGTCGCAGATTTTTTTGGAGCATGGACGACTGTGAATATCAACCGCAGTACTGCAGGGCTGGCTGGATTTTTCTCATGAGTAACCGAGTAACTTCAGACATCTCCTGTGTTTTTTTCCTCTTGGAAGTAGTCAATGCTTGTTTCCTAAAAGCTCTTGAGTTGGGAGTTAGGAGTTAGAAACTTAGGGGTGTGTTTGCAACTAGTCACGAAAGGTAGCGTCAGCTACCTGAGTTCTCCGTGCTTCAGCACAAGCTTAGGGGGTATTGGGGGGCCAGCCCACGGAATTCATGGAATTCTCGCCGTTATGTATTGGATATCAATTATAAGGGGGGGGGGGGCCCCCTCCCCCCCCGAAAATGGTCATGGGTTCAATTCCCACGGGTGACGCGGTCACGGGCCCCCACATTAGAGGCACACTTTCCATGAGGGAGATGTCCCTGTAGTCCAGCATAATTGGTATGCTTCAGCCTCAATAACAGTTGCTGCAAGGGGTCTTAAAAAGGGGTTTTAAATAAACCCCTTTTCGTGCATCATTTCACGCTGCACAAGACACCGTATCATGCAGTCATGCTCTGGATAAAATCATCTTAGACTGCGCAAAAACGTTTTTGGTGTATCATCTTAGGGGCGCAGCATTTTGACACCACTCCTCTCCCACTACACTACCTTTCGTCCGCCTCCGCCTGCTCTCAAGTGTTTTGATAGTTAGCTGAGGTTCAAAAACCAAAGACACACAATATATATATATATATAATATAATATAATATAATATAATATAATACAATATAATATAATATAATATAATATCTATATGACAACGGATAGAACTGTGGGAAAACTGGAGTTTATTG
The DNA here is from genome assembly GCA_947184155.2 of Cladocopium goreaui. Taxonomy (NCBI): domain Eukaryota; class Dinophyceae; order Suessiales; family Symbiodiniaceae; genus Cladocopium; species Cladocopium goreaui. The sequence continues at coordinate 192,998 of CAMXCT020003079.1, read as the reverse complement.
CACCAAAACAATCCTCCAAATGATGGAGTGATGGAGTTCTGGCCCACTCAACGTTGCTGGTTTCATCGAATTTTGGCCCACTGTTGTCTCTGCAAAGTTGGCTCAACATGCTGAACTGACCAAGCATTGCTATTAGTTATATACCCATGCCTACCATCTATGATCCCCATTTTTTCATCATTTTTTGGAGCGTTCCACTTTTTCATTTCTGTCCCATGGCCCGCCCTGGTTTTTTTTTGACACGACATGACCTGGGCAGCTCAGGTCAAAAAATGTGGGTCTCCAGCAACCTGCAGGTGCGCGTTGCCCCATGTGACCAGTTGGCCCAAATCCCAGATCTGTATACAGATACATGAATACAGATCACATATGACACACTATATGTAAATAGATGTATGAAATCATATTCTATATATAATTATATATAATATCATGACACTGGGTTGAGAACCACCACGAACTAGGTCTTTGCCGATCCAAGATGATGCGGATATTGCGTTGCCAAACTTTTCCAGGATCCCATGGGGACATGTGGGGACCCATAAAGGGAATCCAGCCCTCCACAAGCCGGGGATGAATCATGTCTTTTTTTTCATGGCTTCCTTTGGCTTTCTTGCGTCTACTGTACTGTAATGTTTTTCAATTCAATGTACAACTCTTACATAGCTTCTTTAAATCATCCTGATGTTGCAATGATCCTTTTTTGCAATCTTGGGAAAATGAGAGATCTCTTGATTGGTGTAGAAAAAAGACAAAGTAAAGCTCCTGACCTTTGGAAAGAAGCGTCGTTTCAAATGACATAAATTCACCATGATCTACGCCTCTACCCCCAGCAACAACCATTTTAATAATGGCATCCAACATGAGAATCTGCTTTTCAACGTTTTTGTTAGCTTGCTCTTGAATTTTTGAAAGCTCTTGAGAAAGAATGCCAAGTCACTTTCCGCAGGTACAAATGCCCAGAAGTCTGTCGATCCCTTGGAAATCTTGGAAAACGAACAAACCGTGAAGGCCAAGGGCTCAGATCCTTTCAGTGTGGAGATTGGATCAGGCTGGAAAAGATGCTTCCAACATGCAAGTCGTTACCAAGACAACCCCAAGATGGACAATGGTCCTACTTTTTTCATGATATGTAGATACATGTATGGCTATGTATCAATATACATATATATATATTGTATATCAACAAATAATACAACATAGATACATAAAAGTATATAGATATGTATACGGGATACATATAATACATATAGTACATCTAATACATATATATATAATTTACATACAACTATATATTTATATGTATATAGACACGTGTATATAGTTGTATATAGTCTAAGGTCCATGTTGCAATTTGACTGGACGCTTTCATGGCAGGCTATGAAAGTCGGCGAAGCGCCAAAAAAAAAGCCAGGGTCACTCGGCGAAGTGCTTGGAGGATCATCCCACAGATGGATCAGATGGTTAGCAATTGGGGTCACTTTAGGCATTAATAAATGGGATCATGCACGATGATGTAACCCTGAACTTACTATTTTCTTGGGGTTATGAAAAACCACTGGAATGATCCAAGCGGCGACCGGATCACAATCATGGGGTACCAGATGAGTATCCCAAAAACCTTGTCCCGTTGCAATCTGCTCCACCCATGTACCCATCAACACCAATGGATCGATCCCTCGATATCCAATCTGTTTGTCCGTCCATTAATCCCAGCTGTCCGAATGGCTGTCCATATTTTCGCCACGTACAAACATGCAGTATATGATAGTATATCTATCCCTTCATCCTGGAATCATTTGGCGAGCAAAAATGAGAGGAACCTGTTGTTGTGGCTAGCAAAATCCTATAGATGTTAGTTGCGTGAAAGGAAACTTAGATAGAGGAATCCAGCTTGTTTTGACGCAGGAAATCGGAAAGGAGAGGGTGACGAAGGAAAAGGCCATGGAGAGACCCATGATGCCGGCCGTGGACCACATGCAGCCTCGGCATGCGCACCAGCCTCGGCATGCGCACGGGGCTCCAGCAGCCTATGGAAGAGCCAATGGACCTCGAGGTCGGAGGTAGCCCGGAGACTCAGTGAATCTCAGAAAGACCCTGGGATTCGGATGATTTGGATACGCTTCTGGAATGATTTGGGGGTAAACCCTCGCAAAAAGAGCCCCTTTCCCAACGAAACAATTGGCTTTGTCTGGAAATTGTGGGAAAATTCAATTCCATTGGTTGATTATCATTTTCCTTACTCGAATTGCCATTTGGATCCATTTGGGGGGATACTGTATACCCACTGCTTGAAGACTTTGAAGATTTTGATTGATGATCGTCCCACTTGAGCCAGTTTTTGGGGAGGGGCTGAAATCACCAACTTTGGGTGGTCTTGCAACTTGGCATTTCCTGAAGATGGGCCAGGCAAAAGCATGGAATCTCTGAAAGAACATGCGGAACACGGACACATGTGGGGATGGGGTCAAAAACCTGTGATTTCCTGCAGATTTTCTGCGTCCTGCATGTTCACTTGTTACTTTCACTGCTCGACAATCTTGTATTTTGGAACCAAATTAAATGTCGGGAGTTGGGAGATGCCCTAGCAGCTTTTGAATGTTCACCAGCATACCGGGTTTTGATCCGTAGATATCCGTAGCCACGTCTTGCTCTTGTTTTCACAGCTGAGGTGGACAGCTGCAAAGCTTGAGATCTGGTCTGGAAAGCGACATCGAATTCGTGAGCTAGGAACAATTGCAGATGAGGACCAGCATCTTTGCGTTTAGGTCTTGCTCTTGACTTTGAAATCATGTCGGTGATTCGCCCCTTTCAGTTGAATGCTTCTTGTTTTCACCGAAACGAAAACGGACTTCAGAACAAGACCAGGTGGAAATGCTTCAGCGGTGACTCGGGCCTGGTGGAATGACCAAATTCGTCGATTCTGACATCTGACATCTGACATCTCAAAAGACCTAAAAACAGATTGTTTCAAAAAACTACCGCAGGCCTTTGAGTCCCAAGTCTCAGCGGATTTTTTTTCAGATTCGTTGCAGTGAATTCATTGGATTTTTTGTGCATATAGTGGTGTGTAGTCGCCACCAGCGTCGTTCAGCTGATTTCTCGGTCTTTGAGCTGACAGGGAGAGCAATGACATGAGTTCTGAAACATGGCACACATCCAGAGATTTGCCGTTGATTTCAAAGCTCTTGTGGCAAAATACCTGGTTATATACAATATAGATATACAGTGCAAGTATTATATTATATGTACATATATATATAATTAATATGTACACAGTGTATGCAGTTGTCCGAACATTTTTCTCAAACCGGTTGTTTTCAGTGGAAAAAAATAAGTAGAGTGCAGTAGTCCCTGATCTTGAGAAGCTGCTTCAAAGGCCAGAAGAGCAACAAGCAATAAAAGTCATCACGAAAAACATCTAGCCAACTCGATTTGTGATACTGTTGAAAGATGTTGATAGATGCTTTTTCATCTCTACAAACATGGTGCTGATTTTCCGATCAAGGGCTCTACAAGCCCATGATTCCCACATGCGCAACAGCCATTGGTCCCATGGAGGACGCCTTCCGTTCCTCGCTTCAGAACTCCCTTCTCCTAGGCCCATGAATGGAGCAGCACTAGAAGAACTGGTGGCTGCATGGCACTGGCCGTCTGTTTGGCTGAAGCTATATCTATCATTATCTAGACCTATTCAGAAGCTCAGTTTGGATTCCTGAAACTTTTGGAACTCACAGATTTATCAGACTTGGGCTGACCAAAGTCTAATCTTGGGCTGACCCCTGGGAGACCTCAGCAAACAACGCTATTTCTTTGGCTCACCTCCCAAGAGTGGCTTGAGTCTCGAGGGTAGACTGTTGAAACATGTTGAAACAATCCAGCGGACCCACGACGGCTGATTTTTCAAGATTTCGGGTTGTGAAGCAGCATATCAGAAAGCTTCAGCCAAGCTGCAATCCGAATGTTTGCCGGTGCTCTGTAATTGAATTGAATTCGGAGTCCGACGTCCGAAAGGGCAGGGCATCTGGAATTGCAAGTTTCGACTGACACGAGATTGGGCTTGCAGCTGTCAGAGATTAATGTAGCGTTGGCGCAGCCCGAACGATTGTAGATCATCATGGATGGAAACAGGTGAATCAGACATACCTCTGGGGCCTCCAGGACTTTTATTAGGTATCCACCTATTGCCTCTTTGAGTCCGAGGCATTTTGTGACACGTACAAATCCAGAACGTATGTGAGTATGTGTTCTCGACTTGTAATTCATGATCGGACCATACTGGAATCAGACTGGTCACTGGCGGCATGAATCACAATCATTCACCATCACCATCATATTCTGACATGCTGCAAACTCCTCTCTATACCAGCGCTCCATCATGGGAATGGTTGCGACAAACGGACCCCTTAAGCCCAAGTTAATCAGAGGTAACCTGACAAAGAATAGAGACACTCAAAGAGTTTGATGCAGTTTTTTGGTCCTTTGTTTTGATCATACCCTTCGTCGTTGTTTGCTTAGCCAATCAATTTGAGTTCCGCATGCCTTCAGAGGGCGGAGCTTGGCCGTCACTGTTTGCCGTCCCTTTTGTGACTAACGATTCTAAGGAAGATGGCTTTGTTTTGCCTTCTTTGGGAAGTTGAATGATGTTGAGTGGTTTTTTAGATGGAGGCAGGCGGAGATGTTGGTTTCCATACCCTCTGCGTTTCTCGAGATGATGCCGTCAAAATGGTGCTGTTCAGCTTGTGGTGCTGGGAAGCTGTTTTGCTTTGGGTGGGTAAAAGATACAAAGGGGGTTGACATGGGTTGACTGCCCGTGGTAACCGAAGTTACAACTTATAACCAGATGTGCCATGCTCAAAAGTTGGATATACCTTGGGGATGGCCATCCCCCTATGAATAGTTTTTTTTTCTCGGTTCATCTACCTATGATGCGGAATCCCAAATGATGGGATGATCATACCCCCTTTATCCATCCTGAATCCATTAATCATATTTAATCATCATTAATCCCATGTTGTGATCATCATAATCAGCTGAGATGATAGAAAATGTGCTGAAAAATGGGCCATCAAAGTCACCAAAGTCTCAGTGATCAGGATTTCCATCACCAAACATCAGAGGTCAGAGCGTCAGAGCCAGGCTGGATGACTCGGGAGTGATTTGCTGTGCTGTTCGGGAGCCCAGTTGGGACATCCAGTGTCAGCGCCAAGTTTTTTTTGATGTAGAGTTGGTGTATGTAAAATATACTCATGAACGACATTTTCATTGATATTTACAGATATAATATATATAATATATATATATACAATTATATCTCCATTTTCTTAGATACAGTATATGAATGTATATGATAGTACACAGTGACACATATCTATCAATTTTTTCTATGTATCAATGCGCCTACGAGGTAGAGCCCAGCTCCACTAGCGAGCTTCGGCCTCAGCTGGGCCCGTTTTGGCAGTTGAGCGCCCACATGCGCAGCCCTTGCAGAATGCCAAAAGGTGCTGGATGGATGATGTACTCGTATCATGATATATCCTGATCCTTGTCTCTGAAATATTGTCAAGTGTTGATTTCACATGATTTCAACCGGAAATCCTTATGGGCTACATTACAAAATCATCCAACCTCAGCCTTTCGGGGACCCCAACATTGGAAAGTCTTTTTTGGGTCAGAGTTTGACATGCACATCTAGTCATCCTGGAGTAGATAGACATGTCAAACATCTAATTACAATGGGAATATGTTTGAACGTACCATCTTCATTCTACTTCAGGATTACGATGTAGCATATATATATATATATACATAATATACTATATATATATACATGTATACGTAACACATTTTTTTTAGATGTTCCTAGTTGTAAATGGAGTACCTCCATCTCTCACTCAGCACGAATCTGGCCACTCAGGGGGCAGCAAATCAGCAAACTCACTTGCCGAATTTGCCTCCTGGAGGGCCCTGGAGAGGACTGGATGGACGACCAGTTGCAGTGCGGATGATTTCATGGTGAGCCCAAGACAATCTGTCGTGGGTTACTGCTGTTTTGCTCAACAGCTGGGAAAGCTTCGATGGAAGAAACACCAGATGTTGTTTTACTTTGTCTCAAAGTGTTGGCTTTGTTTGAGAACTCAGCCGCCATATTCAGATATCGCATACAGTTGTCGGAGTCATTCTATTGCCCCTTTTGCCGTGGTCGGCTAATTCCACTGCATATGATGCAACCACGACTGCAGGATGACCCCCTGATTGCTCCGTGCCAATGCAAGGGTTCCATCGAGTGAAGCCGCCATGTTTGGAGCGTGGCCAGACAACACCAGTTGGGGAAGCCATTGAGCGAGCGATTAGATCGGCGCCAGGTATGTGCATCTGGGGTGCTTACGCCACTGGATTCGGGGGCGTTTGAACCTTTCCGATCGACCCCTGGGCTCCTACTTCTACAGGCCTGAAGGAGGTATGCCAGGTATGCAGCAAAGGAGTCAGAAAGGAGACAGTGTCGTGCTGTGTATTCGTCATTTACCTTTGCCATACCTTTTTGAGCTTTCAAAAATGGTGGGATCCACATACTTGACCTTTTTGAGAACCAAACAGCAACCATTACAGTAGGATAGACAAGCTGAATTCTTGGCACCGCAGGCCCTTGTTACATCTGTGGACAGGCTTCCAGTACTAAGAACACTGCGCCATGTCGTGGCAAGGTGAGTTGAAGATCATGGAGGAGCGCTTGCGGCTTCAAATGTCCAGCGCCACAAGACCCTACGACACCCGGACATCTTTGAAATGCATGGCAATCTTGAGTGCCTTTGGGCTTTGCGCCGCAGCCTGCTATCCATTGCTTTGGGTTTCTGGTCTCAGCGAGAATTTTTGCTTTTTTCATCATCTTTCATCATTTGTCCATTTTTTCTATCCCACTATGACCGAAGTGTGAGTATTTGATATTGCATGTCGCTGACTGGATCAACATGTTAGATCCACAAATGTTTCTGACTGGATACTGCTTGGCATTTTGCTGGAGACACATCGCTGACGCAACTCACGACAGGTTGGTATGGTAGTAATCGCTTTCTCGAAGAGCAGCCAGCTTTACGCAGCACCATTGGTTGTTTTGGCAGCCCTTGGTACAGTCTATGGGTCCAGCATGTTGATGATCTATTACGTGAACTGGCGGTTTCATGTGCCCCTCGCGGACATGGCCATGGCTTTGGTTATCGCCATGATCTGCCTGACTTTGGTCACAGTGGCAGAGAGGCACTACGAATCCACCAAAGAGAAGCAGACTGAGGCGCTGTCCAGACGCCTGCGGCAACTCCTTGCCTATTTCAAGTACACAGTGACACCGGTCGCCACTGGCCGGAACTGAAAGGTTTCTCGTTTTTTCCACATGTGCCTCTTCCAGGCTAATGTTCTAATGCTGGGCTGAGCTTCCATAGGTGTTGAGATACAACTTTCAGTGCACAACACAGTCAGTGGCCTTTCCAGTATGATCCAGTGTGTAATTTATCTCAGGTGAAAACGTAAACATAAGTAAACAGAAACGCATGCTCTCTACCTGTTTATATAACTATCTTCACCATGGATTTCTACAAGGTTTTATGATGTTTCCTGCGAATTTCCCATTTTCCAGGCGACCTTGTCCTGCATTTTGCAGTTTGCATGGCCGAGTGCCCTGCTGTACGCCACTAGCTTCATGGTGCTGTTGAAGATCTTTCGCGCCGCGCTGCTGAAGCTGACTTGGGCAGGGTGCCCCAAGCCAGGACTGGGGTGGATGGATGGTGGATGGATTGTTTCACTGCCATTATTGCTGGCGTTAAGAGATCCGCTAAACCTTGGGGCCTTGGGTTCGATGCGGAAGAACTCCAGGAGAACAGATGCGCGTGCTGCTGTCGGGTGATTCCTTTCCACCCAAGTTGGATGGTGTGCAGAACTTCGCCCGGAACACCATCCAGGCCTTGGTCCGAGACGGTCACAAGGTCCATGTTTTTTGTAGCAATGGGAGCCCAACCACCCACTTGGCACCTGAGAACTACGGCGCTACAGTGACGCGTGGACCAGGGGTGGAAGTGCAGCCAAAGCACAAGATTCTTGACACTGATGAGGTTGCATTTTCAACTTCTAACATCTTCTAACACTCCAAGTAACACTCCAAGATTGGCTTCGGGCTCTTCTAACATCGCATTGAAAGATATCAACGTCCATTCAGGATTACATCCTGGACTCCAAAAAGGTGTCCACATCTCACAAGCATTTCTGTTATTGGGTCGGAAGTGCACGCTTTGCTCGTCAGCCCAGGATCACTCTACCGTCCCCTCACTTCTTGTTGGCACTGCTTCGCTTCAGACCGCACATCATCCAATTCTTCGACTTCACTCCATGTGCATTCTTTGTGGTGCCCTTCCTTTGGTGGCTGGGAATTCCCGTGGTGATTTCGCATCACTCCCGCATCGACCTTTATGCGACCTACGTGCCAGGGTTCATTGGGGACTACTCCCCTCAAGTCGTTCGAGCTGCTTGTGAGGTAATCTTCCCACTAGCCACTGGCCACCTACTCATTGATGGCTCGCAGAAGGAGCAAAGTTGGTTTCAGGCCATTTCCGAGTCCTTTTTGAGATCGACTCTGGTGCTTCTCCGTGATGTTTTAGGATTGCGTACATCAGAGATACCCTCTGGTAATTTAACATAGCTATGGAAAATCACCATTTTTAATGGGAAAATCCACTATTTCAATGGCCATTTTCAATAGCTTTTTGTATGTTTACCAGAGGGCACCTTTTTTCAGATTCCAGTCATGCTCACAGAGACTCCAGTCATCTCCAGAAAAGTTTCAATGTCGAAACCTGCCAGGGACATCCGAACACTCGCTTTTGGTCAACCGGATGCGACTTGGGATTCTTCCATCCTTCCAAAGCATGCCAGGAAATGAAACTCGAGCTGTGAAGATTGAGATATTTTGAAGACCTTTGCTATGTTATTTTTATACGTATATATATATATATATAGTTTTTTTTGTGTTAGTTGTGTACTGTAGAAATCCCTTTATGCAAAGCTGGGAAGACGACCTGTGGTCATGATAACATTCTTTCCGGCGCCTCAAATTGAAAGGAGGACGGGTGTATCTCGTTTAGCTCGTCCCGCACAAAGGCGAGCACTTTGCAGCAATGGCAGACCTGACCTTCCTCTTGTGATCTTTGTGGGACGCCTTTCACCGGAGAAACAAGTGGACAAGCTCATCGAATTGGTGAAGGTCGCGTTGCTGCACCAAAAGATGTTTTTCAGGGTCCACAGAATGATATTTAAAGCATGTACAGTAAAGTATATTTCATGAAGTAATCCCTTACCCCGAATATTAAATATGCCCTTGAAACCCCCGGTTTAGTACTGGATCTGCATGTTTGTTTGGGGGTTCCTTGTTGGGTGTGTTTAATATTAGGGGGATGGGTTTAAAAGTACAGTTGCTAAACTACTGTCTTGATATTTTTGATGCTGGCTTAGATTAGTTGTGTGTCTATTTTTTTTTGGATCACTATTGAACAGTGAAGAGCCTAATTCCTATCAATACTTAGCAATGCCTAGCATTTTCAGCATTTCCTTTTTTTGTATTGCCACTGTGACAGTTCCATCCAGTTCCATCCAGTTCCCATCGTTCCCGAGGTCACGAATTGTGAAGCTGAGCTGTGTCGCTTCGCCATCATCGGCCATGGCGATTCCTGGGAGTCGATTCATCAGGAGATCGGCCATCGCCCCGATGTCTACATGCCCGGTGCCGTCACGGGCGAGAAGCTCGCGGCAGCTGTGGCCTCGGCGGACACTTCGCGAAGGGAAATCCCTTGGAACCCATTTTTGAAGTGCCATAAACTGAGGGATGGTATACCATGGTATACCTAGTATACCTCATTTTCAAACACACAACATAGAGATATCATTAAAAATTTAAACAATTCCCATAGAGCTTTCTTAGACAATCAATGATTATAATCATTAAAACATATCAAAAGTGCCCAGAATCCACCTGTTCTTTGAGCTTCCAGGGAGATACCTATATATTCCAACATATCAGGTAGTTGAGTAGTTGAGGAGCTAGTTACAGTTAGTTGCCTCAATCAACACATTTATGTAGGTAACTATAAATAGGTTAAATCAACACATTTATGATATCATCTGATCATTTATGGGTAGATTAACCATAGATTCATGATCATTAATCATAAACATGATAATGAAAAATCGTCATTTCATCATCAAAATGGGTAAATGATAAATTCACCGTTTTTTTTTTTACCGTTTCTTAACCCTGGTCGTCCCTGGTCGTTTCTTTACAGGACATCTTCTTCTCCCCCACCGTCACCGGCACCTTGGACCTGGTCTTCATCGAGTCGCAGGCCGCAGGCCTGGCCGTGGTGGGCCCCAGGGCGGTGGCGGTGCCACTGGTGGTGGCAGATGGCGTGAACGGCAGGTTGTATGAACCACTGGAGACCTGGAGCTGAGGATTTTAATGGATTTTAATATGTGTTTTTCATTTTTTAAATATGTTGTAAATGATATAAACAGTGGTATGCGATCTTTTGAATGTGTTTTTGTGTTTTTCTTTCAATAATGATACATGAACTATAATGGTTAATTCATCAGATATGTTGAGAGAGTTGTGGTTTCGAATGAGCCAAGGACATGGAGGATGCGAAACGAGCCATCCAGGACATCGCAGGCGAGTGATGGATAATCCTGATGCTGATTTTTTTTGGGTGATGATGCTTATAATAATTATAGTGATGCTTATTTACTGGGTGATCAATGGTGGTGATTTGGATGGGATGGGTTCTTCATGTATTTAAGGCTCCACGGATGCGCACTGGGTCCCGGAGCCGACTGGTGCAGGTGGGCCGCTGGAGAAGATGAAAGCGGAAGCTCGGAAGAATGCGAATGCCAACTTTACTTGGTCGAAGTCAAGTGCAGAAGCCATCCAGTTCCACAAGGATGTTTTGCAGTATTTTGAGAAATATGGATGAGCGGCAGGTATGACATCGATTTCTTTTGCAGATGAGTCCATTTGTAGACAAAGCGGCCGTCTCGATTGTTTCAGTATCTGCCGTCAGTCGGCCTGTCCAATACAATCGTTTTGCAGAGCACAGCGGATGTTTCCGCGGCTGGAAAAATGCAAAGCATTGCCAGCTCATGAGTCAATCTCCCTGTATAGTCACTTAATTAGTTCCATTTGCATCCGGGAACCCCCTGTTTTTGCAGACTGAAGATCGAGTCGAGCCTTTTCAACATGGTGTTTTTTTGCCATGGCGAGATGGGACGGCTCCCGCCCGCAAACACGCGGCAGCTCATTGTTGGTAATTTCATATCCAACCCCTATCAAGGGGCTGCTAATCAAACAGAGCCTATGAACCAACAGCAACCCATGTTTAGATTGTTTAGAGTTTAGGGTTTGCAAGCCTATGATTCCTATGATTGTTGGTTCCGGAAGCATGGTTCTTTGCCAGTGCCTGTGATGATCTTCCGTCACCGTCAGGCCGTTGACCTGTGAGCTGTGCAAATCGATCTATCCCACCTATATCCACACCAACAGTGTCCGGAGCCCACTGTTGGCTGGTTGACATGGCTGCGAAACATCGGGATCATGTGGGATCATGTGGGATCTTGTCTCCGAAGTTGTCTTTCTCAGTGCTCTTGACCTATGCAACACTGCAGGGCCAGGAGAGGTCGCCTCTAGTTGAAGTTCCTTGGACACATCCGCCTTTCATCGTTCTGGAGAACATGGCCAGAACCCTAGGATTTCCTGAAGATATTCTTTTTTTTCCAGACGCAGGGATTCTAGAGCCGCAGCAAATCCGAGAAGAGTGCCAGTCTGACTTGGGAAATGGTGGGACTTCAACCATTGACTTTTTGGGATTATCAAACGACAGGTTCTAATTCCAGCATATTCCAACTATCTAAGAATCTACAGAATCTAAAGCGGATTTTTCAATATTTCTATATATACTGTACACATTTCTACTTTCTTACGCGACCGTTGAAGGGAAGAAGCTCCCAGCGGCGCAGCAAAAATCCTGGGACATTTCGGCCATGGCTCGGCCAAGGTTCGAGATTCTCAGCAGCATACCACCCGTGGACTGCACGTGATTTCGCTCGCTGAGAAGGAGCGACTGGCAGCGACTGGGGACCTATGGGGATCTGGAAAAAACCACTGATTGGAATGTCATGGAATGTCTATTAACTTAGTATTTTTTAGTATTCACCAATTGTAATCATCCATTTTTAGGAGGACGCAAATTTGGCCCAAACCCAGGTAGCAATGGTTCAATGGGACAACTTAAAATTGGTCATTTTGAGCATCAAAGAATCCATTTTGTGCGTGAAAATGTGATGCATCTCAGCAAACATTTGCTCTGCTTGGTATCCATGAAGGGTCTAGGCCAGTGAGAAGGGGGCACCGGGGTTGCATTGCGGAGATGGCGGCGCATCACTCCTTCCCCGTCATTGCTGCGGATCCCTTGTTGATCTCATTTCTTGCGCACTTGCCAATTGTTTTTGCCAGTTTCATTTCACGTTCTTCGGATCTGGGCCCGATCCATTCCTGTCGGCAGGAATTGAAACTTGGTAGAGGACATGAAAGCGACGTTCGAATTGCAGATGCTCGGATGCCCCAGAGAAACTCTGGGTGAGAATCTCCAACCCAATCATAGAAATGGCATGAAATGGCTACGCAGTGCTAGTAGCACCTGTATTGATAGAAATGCATGACCTGTACTGTATCATATAATTACAGTGTATATAAAGATGTGCGTAACAGCTACACTACATTTGCTGTACTATACCTGAAAGATGGACATGCTGCTCATTTTCAATGTTAAGTTAGGGTTTTTCGGATGAGTTCAGCCTCAGAATTACGACAGCTGTGTGATAAATGCTTCAAGGGGTTGATGCAAAAGTTCCGCAATCCCCTGAGTGTGTTCTATCCCAACAGGGTGTGGCAGAATGATCAACCCCACCATTTGGTGCATGATTGAGTACAAGACACGAGCAATTTTGTGGGTCCATCCATACCCACTGCTTCCTCAAGGGATGGGAATGACACTCCCAGGTTTCCATCTCGCGAACGCACGCGACCATTCGCTTCAGCGGGGGCATCAGCTGGGGATTGGTCTCGAGAATCGATGGGGATGGAATATTCACCAGTTTCAATGTTGACCCATGGAGAATAGACTGGGACGCCTCCCAGTTGCACAAAGAAACAAGACATGCAAAGTAGGTGGAGGGTTTGGTTGAGGAAAGCTCATGAACGGGATCGACACCTGAATCGTACGCAGATGACAGGGGAACATCTGCCGGGAGATGTCCCAATGCCCAAGTCTTTTCGAACCAGTTTTGGGTCTCTTCCGCCCACAGAGAGTCACAACATTATGACTACGCAGTCAAGTTGCACACCCGCCCCACACCTGGGCAGATGCCAAGTTGTAGTCCTCCTAGTTCATGATGGACTTCTTGATAAAATTGGTTCATCCCTCGGATCCTACGGCTCCTCGCATTCAACAACACGTGGATGTGCGCCAGGTAAGGGCCAGTTTTTGCTGCAGGACCTTTGCCCAATCCCAGAAGGAACTAATTGATCTAATTGGGCCAGTTTCAAACATTCTTTAAACTTCCATCCTTTCTGGAATCATGATCCCAATTGACTCTTATATGACTCCTATTTTTAGGATGGGTTGAACTCGCCAAGAAGATCAGGGCCAACTTCTTGCCGTTCCACCATGGGCACCATGACACCAGCCATCAGGACAACAGCTCCAAATTTGGTACATTAGTGGCTATGAAGAAGCCTCGGGTCCTTGAGCCAGGTGGGATTTTTTCAGATGGATTTTTGTCCAAAGATCGCCACCGGTGGATAAAGGCATGCTTTTTTTTGGGTGGAATAACACACAGTGCTGGTGAAAAATGGTGGGCATTGAAACTTTGGAACACGATGATTGAGAGTAACGTGCTCATGACCGTCACGTAAACAGGCAGGAAAGAGGTGACCCCATGTGACCCCCATGGGCCCCATTGTGGACTGGATTGATCCTTCAAAGCCTTCCTGATTCTCAAGCTCAGCTAGGGCTGAGCTGGGAAACCATCACCATCCATCACCTGTATTCACTGGATTTCACTGGTCCATGGTCATATTTTTTGTTTTTTTTTGATATTTGTACCTGCCCTGTTTTCCTCACCCCGTCCTCCACGAGGTGTGAACATCTCCATACAGATGGGACGGACTGTGCTGACCTTGCGTGCGGAGCAAGACCCAAATCAATCGACTGCTGTACCTCCGCCATGTCGTTAGGTGTTGCCTCGTGGGTAAACAAAACTTGGATGATATAAATGATATACCATGATATATTATATATACACATATTGAATCATATTGATCCATATTGGAAGATGGCCATCAATCCTTTTAAATAGGGTTTATATATATTCCATTGTATGGAATCCGTAATGATGGTGGGATGATCATAATTCACATACCATGTTTTGACCATACTACAGATCAGCTTCCACTGATGGCAAGTGACAGGTGACCTGATTCGTGAAGTTCTGCGACAGTCACGTTGTCTCTATGACTGAGACGACTGTCGGTTGCATGTCCATGTCTGGGTCCATGTCTGGTTTTTGTAGTATACAGTCTAACCATGCTCTCTCTCTCTCTCTAGTTCACATCGATCCATCGATCGATCTATATTTATAGATGTCTATGTTGATACGTCGGTGCAGCCATCAAAATGCAGTTGATCGCTGCGTGGGTCCAGCCTGTCCCCACATGTCCAGGCCAATTCATTGAATCAGCTGCCTGTAGGCGGAAGTGCACAGGACTGGCAATGGGATGCGCTGGATCAGTGTGAGGCAGTGGAGAAATTTGCCTTCTGGATTCTTCAGCCTTCAACCATCATACCATCCACATCAGGTGGCCCCAGATTGTTTTATGACATCCTTGGCTTGTCGTTGCGTTCAAACATGTCAAGTCTAGTGGGATTAAAATGGGAATTTGACAATTGAGATATAGTAAAAGTTTAATCATTGAACATATGGGGATGCGATTGACAAATGATCTCTGGCCGATGTTTACTACTGTACGATTCTATGGGGATAGTCATATTTTTTTGGATACTACCATTCTTTGGTGATAGAATCGGATTTTATTGGGAATATAATGAGGATATAGTGGGATGTATAATCAACCATATGAAATGTATATGTAATATATATATATAGATGTATATATATATACATGTAATGTATATATATATATAATACATACATATACATATATGTGTATATATATATACAGGTAATATATATATATGTATGTATGTAACATATCATGCATATGGTATATACATATATCATAGCTGTAGAGGGAGACCGCTGTCGAGGTGACCCTGGTACCTGTTGAAAATGTGGTATATAAATTTATTTGTTAAAACCTCTTTAAAACAACTTCAAAGCTCTTTAAAGCTCTCTAAAGCTCTGGCAAGTTCTTTAAGCTTTAAACATGTTTTAAAGTGCTGTAAATGTTTAAGGAATCTTACTGAGTTTTAGAGAGTTTTAAAGTGAGCTTAAAGTTGGGATGGTTAACTTTATCATTGGGATTCGACACCTCATTGCAAAAAATGATTTCGAGAGCCTACTTTAACATTTCAGAGTTGCGTTTGACAACTGAAAGTGTGGAACCTCTGGAGTGCCCCAAAATGAGCAGTTCATCAGCTAATTCAGGGGTATGACCCTCCACCTCTAAAGTCATCTAAAGTCTTCAAATTGTTAAAGTGGATAGCCCTTAAAGATGCCCAACCATCCGGATGTTGCCCAAGTTGTTGGTTTTCCATGTCTTCCCCCTGGGGTCACATGGTCTGTAAGGGAGCCTGTGAATATATCCTGGTCCGACCTCGTCAATATTCTCACCTGGTGCTTTGTTCAATTGTTTTTTGTGACGAGCATTTGTCTCAAAATGTTTGCATCATCAAGTGCCATTTTCTCTGAAACAGGAATCTACTCCTACCCCATGAATCAGGAACGTTACTACTACATACTGCTACCCGTGAAACAGGAACTTCATCCTACCCCATGAAGCAGGAACGATACTACTATCCCGTGAAACAGGAACCTACTCCTACACTCGTACCCCATGAGAAAGGAACCTACTTATCACATGTCACGACATGGTTGCTACAGGCCTCCAGCACATCTTCCCGGAGCATCAACACGGTGGTAGATACATACAATATTAATCTTATACAATACTATGCAATGCTCAGAAACAAGCTGAAACAAGCGGTGTCCGAAATGCTGCAGCTTATAGGAAGTGCGAAAGAAGTACTGTGGAAATGGATTTCATGTGGTGAAGTTTGAAGCTGGAGAAGCAGAGTGTGAGTATGTCACTGATCGACTGTATTGCCACCCGACACCCTGTAACAACCCCCGACATGACAGGGATGTCAACATGAGTTCGCTCTCCGTACCATGCGATTGCTGATGAAATGAACGTCAACATGTGTTTTTAATGTAAAACTGATTGCACTCCATAGTTCAAAAGTGGCTGGAGAAGATTTGATTTGTTTGTAGGTTGATGATCACATGTGGGGATTGACCTACCCTTGATGTATTGGGCATTACACACATCATCATCCATTACATATACGATCCCTATGAAAACCAACTATGGCGGGAATTTCCGATGACTTGCCCGCAGGATGAGCGAGCCATCCGTTTATCACTCCTGACTCGAGGAAATAGCGAAGGCCACTGGGACACGCTTTGGAACTTTGCAAATACAGAACAAGGTCATACAGTACTGGGTCTGTCCTGCAAATTGCAACCAGAGACCAGGGCTTCAATTTTTTTGGGAGAGATTTTGGAACTGAAGTGACTTGGTGACCAGAAGTTGTTGCTTCAACGTGCTTTAAAAGGATGGCACTTTGGTCTTTCTTTTTTCAGGACGTGCAAATTGTCGCATCGTGACAGTCGTGACAGGACAACCTAAGAGTGAGGAGGCGGCCGAGTGAGGCGACGGCGACCCCTGTGCACATCCTTAGATCGGGACCCCCACCGGGAGGCTGGCGGCGGCGAAAAAAACACGACAAGCTGTGCCCCAAAAGAATGGCAAAGTACGACTGGTGGTTTCAAGAACTTGCAAGTACGAAAATGCTTTACTTCACAAACAGATTTTTTGCGTTTCTTCGTTTTTTAAAAGTTGAAATCACCAATGAGAAGATTTCTGGATTTAACACCAGACGGGCGGGTCCAGGTTTTCACTATTTGAATCTGGGGGTCTTGACCCAGTGGTTCAAAGTGCCCAGCTAGTTCATCAGGTTGCATCCAATTTGTAGATGGGGCTGGGTACCAATGGGACCATTGGAATGGTACTCCATATCCCATCCATACCAGCCATTGTGGGTTATGGTTGAAACCTTTCGGCCCCCGAAAAGGTACCCCTAACATCCCGAAACTCTGGACCCGCGAAGTGCAGGGCTGTCACACTCCATGGTTGACAGTTCCAGCAGATTTCACCTGCAGTTCATGCCCCAAGGCGGCCATTCGGAAGGTCCAAGTTGGGTCGGCAGTTCGATTTTCTAAGATAGCAGGGGTATCCTGGAGTTGGATCCACCACCTCAGTAAATCCTCGAAATTCATGGCTTTCCGACTCACCACCCTGTGGGCGTGTGAAGGAACTCAGGTTTCGGGGACAGTGAAGCGGCACCGAAGGAACTCAGCCAATTGAAGTGCTAAACACTTCGTTCATCTTCGTTCCCTTTAAAACTTTTAAAATCCACTCATCACCAATATTTTTAAAACAATCCAACAGAGCTTCGCCTGTGGCTTCAACGTGTCCATTGTGCCCTGAAGCCTCTGTCCTGGCCGCCGCTGGACCCGGCCGGCTGCGCGGCTGCTGAGCGCCGGTCCAGCGGAGCGCCTGGACGATTCTCGGTCGCCACGGGATTCCCGGCGTTTCTTGTTGGGAGAAAATCGCCTCAACCTATGGCCATGAAAATTGCAGTTTTAGGAGTTTTTGGGTGAGTTCTTTTTTTGGACACTCTATATGTATGTATATTAGATATATAGATACGATAGATAGATATACACACACACACTTGATGCCATCTTAACATATGCTGCATGTGTCTGAAAATGGTGTGTACAAGTACCCCCAAAATGGGGTATACAAGTACCCTATTTTCACACTAAGCCGTATTTGAATTGGGAAATTGAGAGGAAATTCGATCAGCCCGCTGAAATCGGGATGGTTGAATGAGGTTTAAGACTTAGACTGATTAGCCATTGGTCCCCGTGTGTCGCAAGCATGGAATGGGCGAAATCAAATATGCTAAGGATCTTCGGCACAAAAAATGGATGTATAAATAATATATATATATATGATTGTACATGTTTGTACATTATATATATAATTATTATGTATATAATCGTTTTGATGTCATAACCAAAATTATGTAGCAGAAAATAGGGATACAACAATGCGAGCCGAGTAAACATAAAGCCGATAAAGCCTCTACGAATGTGTGCTGTTTCTTTTTTTGACCTTTCTTTGAACTGACAGCAGCCAGACGACGGGTTCGCTAAGCCATGAACGGGTGGCGAATAGATTCGACTAAATACTTGGAATCGCTGTACAAGAGGGATCAAAACCAATGAACATGATGAGATACTTTGAACCTGGTATGGTAAGTTTCTGGGTCTCCAAGGTCTCCAGAACCATCGGCTAGATTTGGATCCGGTGGAGACTTGGACCTAAGAAGTCCATTGACCGAGAAATTCCGATTTCCAGGCAAACTGAGCTTGGACGTTGCCTTCTATCGTTGAACATCCGCCCTTCTCCAGTGGCTGCCAGGCGACTGCCATTGCAGTGCCGTTGATTTTGGTTGATTGATAAATTCAGGTGGCTTTGGACCCCCAAGTGATGGCCATTTTGACCCATCGGTGGAACATCTGCAGTTTTCAGCAGCTCGAGAGGGGCTTGATGCTGTGCCCAAGCCGACCTCTGGAAAGCCCCTGGGTTTGGCCCTCAAGGCTGAAGATGTCGACCAGTTTCGCCGCGAAAAAAGTTCCCCATGAGCAGGTTGGGATGGGTCAGGATTGAGGACTTCAAATGCGTGGGGCCTATGTCCAAGGGTTTCTTATTGAATTTATATGTATTTTAGATGTTTATATTTATATGCATATATATGGGGCCCGGATATTGACCTTCACCTTGAATCTGATCCCAAGCTAGACCACATCAGCAGTGACCGGTGACATCCACAGTATCAAAGCCTCAAATGCGGCTGGGACACGACACCGTGTGGAAGCTTTTGGAAAGAGAGAAGATTGGAACATATTGGAACACCAAAAGCTTGTGTTTTCTTATCCCGCAAAGTTGGTTTTGTGATCTTTGTGGTACAAAGTGGTCCAGAAAATCGATTGCTGGGGATTGTTAGCAGCGTGACACAAGGGTGCAAGGTCTAGCAACCATTCAGCAACAGATCTGACTGCACATTCGAGTTTGCAGTTGGACCCGGCATCGAATGTGTGCCATACCTCACTTGCCATGGCGTTGACCGTTCCGGTTGGGGCAGCTTGGAGATGGGAGACATCGGGCAGAAGCTCCACAACATATTTGGATGGTGCAAACACCGTGAAACTATTAAACACATAGGCAACTGGTTGACTCGCCGCCCTTGTAAGGGTGACAAATTTGAAATTGAGATTTTCGAGGCTAAAAGATAAAATGCTGGTATTTGTGGGACTTGTCAAAAAATCCTTGCAACATGGACATTTATTTCGATTGGCAGGCGTGTGACTCAAGTGTCAAAATTTGCGTTTCGCCTGCGCGTGAATCGATTTTGTTATTCGAGGGCTAAAACAACACATTAGAGATTTATGATTTTCAATTATCCCATGCAAACATCCACCGATCCATGTCTTTTCTCTTCTCGAAGCCTCAGTCCCAAAGGGCTTTCGGCAATGCCACGGCCACAGACTCCAACAAGGCAAATCAAGGTGACATTAAGACGCCATGTCCAGCTGTAAGCCCAAGAGTACCCTTTTTTTTCTCGCACACAGCGGCAGCAAGTTCCGTGGTCCATGTATAATACTCGTCAAGAACGTTATCACACCCCCCGCCCCCTGATGACCATACGAGAGCATGTGCAACATGTTAACAGCGGCACCAAGTTCCGTGGGCCATGTATAATACTCGTCAAGAACGTTATCACACCCTCCCACCCCCTGATGACTATACGAGAGCATGTGCAACATGTATCAACATGTTAACAGCGGCACCAAGTTCAGTGGGCCATGTATAATACTCGTCCAGATCGTTATCACACCCCCCCACCCCCCGATGACCATACGAGAGCATGTGCAACATGTTGAACAAAGCCAGAATTCAAATCCTGAACCCCAATTTTCGCAAATATCTTTTTCCAATTTGGAACCCTTCCACGGGATCGTAAATGGCACATCTCGACATAAGCAACCTTTCCAAGGGTGGCGTATCAGCCGCATGCCGTAAACAACCCATTAAAAACCGGTAAACGGTAAACACCATGAAGAAACCACGTTTTTTGTCACCTCAGCTGGGTGAATCTCGTGCCGAGGTGGAGATTCCCGCGCACGCAGCGGTTCCAGTTGCTCGACACTGCAGCCAGTCCAGCCAGTCCAGCCAGTCCCAGGGCCTCAGACAGCTTGGACACAGCGGTTTGGGTGTGGAGACCTGGAGTCGATCTGGAGTCGATGGATTTCAGTGCGGATTTCATCTGCACCTCAGGGGGAAGTGAACTGCCAACATTGGGATACATTGGGAGGGTTTACCTAGGTTTACCGATTAGAAATGACCAAATTTCAGGGTATCTCAGTACAACTTTTTGGAAACAAAGCGAAAGCGAAGGTTCATGAAAGTCGGCGGATGACCTACTCTGTGTGCTTGGGAACAGCTGGGAACCATCCAGAGTTCTCACACTTGGAGGTCAAGATATATGTATAGATATGTATAGATTGTTTGTCTATATAACGCACGTCTGTGTTTGTTTGTGTCGATATGGTCTGCATTGTCGCACCTCTGCCAGCCGTACATATAGTTCCATTGCTGATCATTGATCGTTTTAGTTGCCATTGTTGTTCCAAGTTCGAAGAAAGATATTGTCTCGGCGCTCCCACCTTCTATCAGTCTCCTGAGTTCCTATTGTCATAATGTTCCGGTTATTTTTTCATGGGTTTTGCAAATTGGAGACGGCGATGTTTCATGTGCAGCAAGTGCGCGTGCAGCTTCATCAGCATAGCAGCAGCTGCGTATGCAAGGTCATGAGCGCAGCAAAGAAATAGCGTTTGTAAGTTCATCAGCTGAGCAGCAAGTACCTGTGCAACTTTATGAACGTACTAGTGGGCAGACAGTAGCACTTAAAGCTGGTGTAAGGTCACGAGCACAGCAACCAACAGCGTCTACCCCACCCCAACCGCGCCACATCAATAACACACTTTTTCTTTTTCCACATGTTGCCCATGGAGCCGTGAGCATAAACAAACATGCTGCGCTGGTGTGAACTATCTCTCCTGCTCGGAAGGTGTAGCTGCTACCTTTGCAGTAGCAAGGCGAGGTGTCGATGGAATGGGTGATTGGATAAAATCCACCCTGCAACTGTGACTACCAAGCATGTGGTCATTACCCTGGTCTCACACTAGGGCCAACTGTGACCGAATATTTGGCAGGTTTCTTCACAAGCCCTGTTTGGCAATGCAACAGGCGACTCAATCAAACATTATAGAATTATATAATATATATATAATTATATAATATACATAATTATATATATATATATATATTATGTATCTTGACGGATCAACAGGCGACTCGATCATCTCAACTTGAGTTTTGCTCAAGGATAGTCAAAAGTCAAATGGTGCTCAAGGATGACTCCCACACCCAGACCCATGGAGCCACCATGCCAAGTGGGTGATCTCACTGGTTTAGGCGCCTCCAGAGTCGACGCCCTTCAGGTGCTGCTGTATGATTTGGGCCTGCCTGCAGTCACGCCTCTTTGAATGAATCCATTAATATTGGCCACATCCAGATGATGTAACTAACAATTACACAGTTACACTTCTCTCAAGGTTCTTGGCTTTGATGCCATCCAAGTATTTTTTTCACAACCCAACAACACAGTAGCTACAGCAGTGCCCTTGAGGTGCTTCATCTTCATCCCGATCGGCCGCTTGACCGAAATGAGACCAGGTGTACTAGGTGACGAGATGGCACAGGAACTCTGAACAGATTTCGTATTTATTCACGATTCATTTTGATTCACTCCATAGGTTCTATAATTCGTTCTAGTATATATATATATTATATTATGTTCTATTCCACTCCTGCCAAGTTCGGAGGGCAGCTTGATCCTGTTGAAACTCCTAAAAGATCCTTCAGTGTTTCTGCCTTGCTGGGTTCATTTGCAACCCTGAGGTGCGAACTGTTACCAGGGTCAGAGGCCCAGGACTTTAGGTGCTGGATGGGTGGCTGCAATAGTTGGCCCGGAATGACTTGGGATCTTCTCACTGGATACTGGGTGGTTATGATTCAGATCAGGGTGACAATGATGAAACCAAGATGAAACTAGGATGCCAAGTGATCTCGTGTCCCGCCCAAGGTATTTGACCGATTTCGAGAAGATGCCATCAATGTGATCTATGCTGCTCAAGAGGAAGCAGTGAGACGAAGCCAGGACCCTGGGGCCATCCTCCTTGAGCCATTTTTTTCACCAATATGTTTTGGCACATAGCTGACATAGCAGCTTTTCAACTAAATTTTCCAGGCCTCCCACAGATTCTCGACATTTCGAAGTTGGCCTGCCCTGGCCTAGCAGATGTGGGAATGAAGCTTGCCACTTTTGGGAGGACAATGAAGACCAAGGGTATTTCAGCTAAATCAGGGTCGTGGTTTCTGTTTTCGACGCGATTTGCGAACTGAGCTTATTGGAAGGTTCCAGCTGATTGGACCTGGTGCCCTGATATGCCCTGATGTTCAAGTAGGGTTTTGCTTCGTTCTACTTGTAAGATGATTTCTACCCGGCGACTCACTGACACCTCAAAGTGGCTTTGATGATGCAATAATTAACCATCATTTGACCATTAGCCATTAGCCTCCGGAAATCTCACAGATCTTTAAGAGGTAAATCAAGGTAAATCATCGAACTAAATGTGCCAGTGTCAATAGCTATGTTGAATTACCAGAGGGTTTGGTGATTTCATGGGAACCACCTCCTTTGGCTTCCAGAGCGGTACCATGCCGTACAAGCCTCGTAGCCAAGGCTTTGGAACAGTGTGTACCGAGCTGATCGTCTATGGCATTTTGTCACAGGAGATGGGGAGATGCTGTGGAGCGAAGGAACGGCCTGGGAGTCCCCTGTGACTGTTGGCTTTTGCTGCTCATTTTGTGAAGTGCATCAGTTACATCAAATCAATTTATAACATACTGACCCTGTAGATGTACATAGATGTACTGACAGTTCCTGAGAGTCTGACACCACCAATAACAAACCATTCCCATTTTACCAGAAATAGCTTGTATCAACATTTCCTTCAAGGTCACGAATACACACACTAAAATAATGGTTGAGGATACGCGGATATATAATGCAGCCACAACTCCAACATTCTAAGCTGCACCACGGACCTGAGGCTATGGCCACCCCTTCAGGGCGTTGACCATGACTAATCTCATTGCAGAGTATGGTGGGGAAAAAACATCCCAACTTGATGGTTAATTTATTTTCATTTTTTTTTCGCATTATCATAAGAAGCTATGAAGTCTGGAGCGTCCACACCTGGTTCAGAGTTGTCCGTGTCAGGAGAAGGGCGGAAGTCGCACTGCCAAGACAGCGCTGGTCTTGAACTCAGCGATGGAGACGGTCCTGGTAGATGGGTCGGGTGGAGGCTATCTTCAAATTGAACCGATACCACTTTCACGTAAAGCTGCCATGTGGCATTGTTGATTTATGTGGTGCTTATGGACATGAGATATCACTACCAGTTGTACCGCACAAGGCGGTGGCGGAAGTTTCAAAGATAGGAAACTATCGGAGAGGTGAGTTGTTGTGATGCATGGATGGCAGAGCGAACCCGCTGATGGACCGAAAGGTGGTTGTGGTTTTTGGAGTGGTTGTAGTGGTAACCTCACCCACAACTGCAGGATGTAGTGCGGTGCAGCGAAGTGCAATGTAATTGTAGCTGTAGTTGTAGTTGATGTTGTTGAAGTTGTAATGTTGTAGTTGTAGTTGTGGTTGTAGTTGTAGTTGTAGTGTAGTTAAAGTGAAGTTGAAGTTGTGGTTGTAGTAATTGCAGTAGTTGTAGGGTTTGTATTTGTAGCTGTAGTTGTAGTTGCAGTTGTAGTGTAGTGGTAACTGTTGTTGTAGTGTGGCTGACGTTGAAGTTGAAGTTGTAGTTGTAGTGTAGTTTACTGGTAGTGGTAGTTGTAGTGTAGTGGAGGTTGAAGCTGTAGTTGTAGTTGTAGTGTCGTTTATTTGTACTTGTAGTTGTAACCTAGTGTCGTCTAGTGTAGTGGTAGTTGTAGTTGTAGTGTCGGTGTAGCTGTAGTTGTAGTGTAGTTGAAGTTGCAGTTGTAGTTGTAGTTGCAGTTGTAGTAGTTGCAGTAGTTGTTGTAGTTGTAGTTGTAGTTGTAGTTGTAGTTGTAGTGTTGTGTAATGCTTACTGTAGTTGTAGTTGAAGTTGTTGCCCTTCTAGTTGTAGTAGTTGAAGTGTTGTAGTAGTTGTAGTGGTAGTTGTAGTGTAGTGTAGCTGCAGTTGTCTATCTATCTGTCTACCTGTAAATCTGTGTACCTATCTGTCTATCTGTTTATCTCTCTATCTGCTTGTCTGTCTATCGATCTATTTATCTACCTATCTACCTAGCTATCTATCTATCTACCCATCTATCTATCTATCTATCTATCAATCTACCTATCAATCTACCTATCAATCTATCTATCAATCTATCAACCTATCAACCTATCTATCTATCTGTCTGTCTATCTGTCTATCTATCAATCTATCTATCTGTCTATCTATCTATCTATTTATCTACCTATCTATCTCTATCTCTATCTATCTATCTATCAATCAATCTATCTATCTATCTATCTATCTATCTCCCTCTCTCTATCTATCTATCTACCTACCTATCTATCTATCTGCCTGTCTATCTGTCAATCTATCTATCTATCTATCTATCTATGTATCTAATTAATCTATCTATCTATCTATCTATCTATCTATCATTATCTATCTATCATTATCTATCTATCATTATCTTTCTATCATTATCTATCTATCTATCTATCTTTCTATCATGATCTTTCTATCATGATCTTTCTATCATGATCTTTCTATCATGATCTTTCTATCATTACCTTTCTATCATTATCTTTCTATCATTATCTATCTATCATTATCTATCTATCATTATCTTTCTATCATTATCTATCTATCTATCTATCTATCTGTCTATCTACCTATCTACCTTTCTTTCTTTCTATCGATCTACCGATCTATCGATCCATCGACCTATCTATCTATCTATCTTTCTATCTATCTATCTATCTACCTACCTATCTACCTATCTATCTATCTATCTATCTATCCATCTATCTATCTGTCAATCATTATCTATCTGTCATTTTCTAACTGTCATTATCTATCTATCTATCTACCTATCTATCTATCTATCTACCTATCTATCTTTCTACCTACCTACCTACCTACCTATCAATCAATCAGTCAATCAATCAATCAATCAATCAGTCAATTAACCAGTCAATCAATCAATCATTATCTATCTATCATTATTGAACTATCATTATCTACCTACCATTATCTATCTATCTTTCATTATCTATCTATCTACCTACCTATCTCTCTATCTACCTATCTATCTATCTACCTACCTATCAACCTATCTACCTATCTATGTATTTATCTATCTATCTATCTATCAATCTAATCTAGTCCAGTCTAGTCTTGTCTTGTCTTGCCTTATCTTATGTAATCTAATCTAATCTAATCTAATCCAATCTACTCTTATCTATCGATCGATCGATCGATCGATCTATCTATCTATCTAGATAGTCTATCTAACAGCTGTCTACCTGTCTATCTGCAAGCTTGAAAATGAAGCTATTCTGCAAGGCTTCCTCCATTTTCGAAGGTGACAACTTGTAAAACGAAGCAATTCTGCGAGACCTCCTCAACTTTTGAACTTGATAACGTCAAAAACGAAGCAAGTTTGCGAGACTTCCTTAATTTTTGAAGTTGGCAGCATCAAAAACGAAGCAATTCTGCGAGACTTCCTTCAATAATGATAATGGAAAGTTGGGTGCAGAGCTGACGGCCTCGTACCAATGTGTTTTGCAATTTTTCCACTCCATCTGTGTAAAAATGTTGCGCCTGCCACGAAAAAGTGATGCCAGGTCATACGAAGTGCTGCACATGTCACGCAAAACCATCTTAGCAAACCTGAAGATCTGATGCTCCAGAATGCAACCCCTCTGAGGAAATCAGCGCCCAGACCTCCTAATATCCCTGATGAGCACGTCTCTTGTACTGCCCCTGCCACCCGAAATGCATCTTTCCAGATCCTCTTCAAATGTCCCACGCCTGCCATCGCCTTTAAAAATGCTACAAAAACCCTCACGTTTTTCTCACTCTTAGCAACGTGCAGAATCCCTGCGCCTGCCACGCAAAACCACATCTGAAGCTTCAAAAGTGGTCCGACCATGCGGTCTTTTTTCACATTTTGACTTGGAAATGTGCTTCGCGCCACAACGGCGTGCGCTTTTTCGACATGTCAACTTCCAAGAGTGGTCCGAGTATGGTGTGTTTTGCACATTTTGACTATGTGCTCGCTCTTTCTTTCTTTCTTTCTGTCTGTCTGTCTGTCTTTCTTTCTTTCTTTCTTTCTTTCTTTCTTTCGTTCTCTCTCGCACCACGACGGCGTGCACTTTTTTGACATCGCAACTTCCAAAAGTGGTCCGAACCCCTGGTGTTTTTAACATTTTGACTTCCAAATGTGCTTCGCGCCACAACGGCGTGCAACTTTTCATCTCTCATCTGGCCAGCTGGCTCTGCACCCGCTCCCAAATCATTGGAAAAACACAGTGTTTCGCAACTTTCCTACCTTTTCGCGCATCTGCATCTTCTTTCTTCTTACTCAGACTCTTTCTCTTCTGCTCTTCTTTCTTCTGATCTTTCTCTTCTCTCTGCCTCTTCCCTGCTCTGCTTTTCATCTGTCCATATTGCCGGAAGTTTGACTTCTAAACTTCCTTCGATGATTCACTATTTATATTGTATGATGTACCGGTAGAGTATATAATATTATATATACATATGCACATACAAAAGCGTATATAATATAGTAGTACCTTAAAAAAGTGTATGGTTACAATAGTAAATGATTTACTATATAATAGTATACGTTGATATGCCAACAGGCTCCACCGATCCCTCACACCCGCTAAGGTCCGCAAAGGAGCCACCAAAGAGGCAACTTGGGGATTTTCATCAAGGATTGGAGCCATCCGATTCACTTGGGTCCAACGTGTCCAACCTCCTCGGCTGGTGGTTTCAATCAATATTCTTTGTATTTAGGAACCCAGCCCATCGACATGCCAAAAGCGAACCTGGGACCGATCCCAACTCCGTATTACTCTATTGGTGAGATCCCATTCCTGATGATATCCAACCACTTTTTGTTTGGACATATACCTGTCTGGATATATTGCAGCGACCTTATTTCGACGTCACTGTAAACGATGGTTAACTAGCCCAAAATGCAAATTCAGGTTTTGTGAATTACCAGCGTGGATCCAAATTTCTTACTACTTCCAATGCGCTATATAATATTTATAACTATAAGTTATAACGTTATAACTAAAACTAGCCAATGTTTAGGGTACAGTACCCAGCTGTGATCTGAGGCCGTGAAGCGAGCCATCACCAACAGCCCAAGTCGCTATGTGGTGGACGCACCAGGCCTGGAGTGGGCCTCCTTCAGCTGTCCATACACGGATTGTGTATACATTTTTTTTGGTGGAAATACCAGAGCATGTGTATATAATATGTATATACACATATATATAATTATATATATACACATATATATATACACACATATATATATATCATATATTTAAAGCATGTACTGACATATATATATATAGAGATTCATATGCGGAGATATGTTGATATGTATTTGTGTGTGTGCACATGATTTATTATACAGTGATACGGGGTGATACAGGATACGTACAGGTCTTTAGAGATGGAATGAATCCATAAACATAATCCCCGCATTCCTGATCTCTTGCCGCAGCTGCTGGCTCTGATGTAGAGTTTGCCGCCGTGCTTCTTGCCGATGCCGGGTAAAGTGGTGTCTGCCGAAGACGCCGTGGCAAGGATCCGGGATGGCAGCACTGTGGCTACAGGCGCAGACAGGGGGTCGTAATTCATTTGCCACTGGGTGACATGGGGATTTAATGCGATTTACCAGTACCGCACAAGGCGGTGGCAGAAGTTTCAAAGATAGGAATCCTATAGTAGAGGTTTGGTTGTTGTGTCCGTCGCTTCGCTGGCAGAGCGAACCCATTGATGGAACGAAGGGTGGTTGAGGGTCTGAGTCTCCTTTCTTTCTCTCACTATCAACCTGCTTACCTCCCTACCTATCTATCTATCTGTCTATCTGTCTATCTATCTATCTGTCTATCTGTCTATCTATCTGTCTATCTATCTATTCATCTATCTATCTATCTATCTATCTATTTATCTATCTATCTATCTATCTATCTAACTATCTTATAATGGTGTGTTTTTGTACATCGAAGTGTACTTCGCGCCACAACGGCGTGCACTTTTTCAACAGATCAACTTCCAAAAGTGCTCCGAGAATGGTGTGTTTTGTAAATTTTGATTTCGAAGTGTGCTTCGCGCCACAACAGCGTGCGCATATTCAACATCTCAACTTCCAAAAGTGCTCCGAGACTGAGGCGTTTTGTGCATTTTGACTTCCAAATATGCTTCGCGCCACAATGGCGTGCACTTTTTCAACAGCTCATGATGCAGCTTCCAAAAGTGGTCCGAGAATGGTGTGTTTTTACCATTTTGACTTCGACATGTGCTTCGCGCCACTTCCTTGTTCAACATCTCCTTTTGTGTTCCGGAGCTGATGTGGTTTTGACATCTTGAAAATGTGCTTCATCACGCTACAACGATATGCACTTTATCATCATCTCAACTTCTAAAAGTGGTCCGAACATGTGGTGCTTTGTACATTTTGACTTCGACATGTGTTTCCGCCGCTTTAGCGAGCCTACTTCTCGACCCTCCGGAGCCACAAAACATTGGAAAATATAGTATGTCGCGACTTTTCTCCCTTTTCGCGCACCTTCATCTTCTTTCTTCTGATTCTTTCTCTGCTGTGATCTTTCTCTTCTTCGTGTCTCTTCTCCTCTGACTCTTCCCACCTCTGCTTTTCCATCTGTCCATATTGTCGGAAATTTGACTTCTAAACCTCTTCCGAAGAGGATTTAGATTATAGTAGCCGCATGTACTGCACCATGGACGTTGAAGTTGGTGTTTGCAGACTGGAAACATGGATGTTAGCATAACATTTGACAAACGTGGGCAGCTGATAGACAAATCTTTTCTCCCATCTTTCTTCACTAAACTGCTTCAACATCAGATTGGCATTCTCCAAACAGATAGCGCTTGTTGTCAATAACAAACACCATCAAACTTGTCATGACAACCATGCAACCATGATAAACAGAATCATACGAAAACAACTACATAATATACTGTAATAATCATCATCAACAACGGCAACATCACTTTCATTGTGAGCATTTGGGGAGAAATTCTTCCGGCTAGGCACTGATCATGGATGATGGAATATGAATCTGATGGATTATGTTCAAATCCCGGAATGGACGAAGGCAACATTTCTGGCAACGCCCTCGTAAAAACCCAGGGGTTCAACTGTAATTTTTTTGTTATTTTATCCCTGAACCAAATTGGTGGTTTCACCAGAAATCATGGTTTGGCATAGGTTTTACCATTTTTTTGCCAATTTTTCACCATGTTTTTACCCAGTTTTACCCTCCGGCCATGGCTGATCCCCGCAGGTGGTTTCGTTGGCATCGGTTTTCCCGAGGACCTGGCTGTGGCGGTGGAGCAACGCTTCCAACGGACCGGAGAACCGCGTAACTCAACGGTGGAACTCAACGGGGGTGCCGTTGGGGGTGCTGCATCCACAACATGGAAAACATGAAAATTGAACTTGGACCTTGAGAATCCGTCAAAAGTAGTTTTGGAGTTTTGGACAACATTTTAGATGATTTGAGTTTTCATATTCTGCATCCATGGTCAGCGAAAACAGCACATGTGTTGATAGTTTTGGTGAGCAGAGAAGATATATACAGTACGTATATTTGATTTGTATATTCCACTGCCATGAACCTATTGAAGGGCTGAACGACTGCCTTAGTTGTCGTGGTTTGGACATTGGCAGAATGATCTCAGCACAAGTCAGCAACGGTTGAGTGCCATCGAAAGGACCAAGATGTTTGATTGGGATTCCTGAGGAAACTGCATCATTGGCAAAAAACGATGGCACATTTCCAAATTCCAACAGTTGAAACCAGGCAATCTCACCTTGATGTACGCAGCTGGTCAAGGGGATGGTCGAGACAAGGGTGCGAACCACTTCAGCCACGAAGGACTGGTGAAGCGCGTGGTTGGTGGCCACTGGGGTCTCGTGCTTCGGGCTTTGAACCGGGGGCCTCACAGTGCCATGCAGGGATGGGATGACGTATTTGGCAAGAGCTCTATTGATGAACAGTCAGCTAGCTGAAAGAGATTCAAGGCATCACTGTTACGAGGTTTCAAATTCTGCCAAGTGTGGTTCCTGTCTTGCGGTCCTATCAACATTGCAATTGGACACGGAACATCAAACTACACATGGGACAGTTGGCACCTTCACTGAAAGAAAATTGCAGTCTGGTACCCAAAAATGTAGGTCATTGGAAGCTGCTTGCGAACTCGCACGAATGCCCTGGTCGTGTAGACTTCTCGAAAAGGATACTCCAACCTCTCTTCCTTTGCATGTTGCTTGCGCCAAAATTGATGCCATCAGATAAAGATCTGGTTACCTTCAATCAGTTTTTGGTAGGTCCAGAAGGTCCCAATATCCACCAGGACATAATATTTCTTCGTTCCTAGCGGATTTTCCAACCAAAAGAAATGATGCAACACGTAACCTATTTTTGGGAGGTTCATATGGTCCCAATGATGATTAGAATCATTAGAACCTAAGATTTCTGAGGTCCGAGTGGGCAATGAATAGCTTTACAGACACACACACACACAAAATTGCACGTCCATCCAGCAATGCAAGGCAAAACTAAGGTCAGCATATCCACTAGGACCTAACTTTCTTAGGTCCTGGTGGAATATGATAGCCAAAAATGGTTAATTATTCATTTTGGCATGCTGGCCTCATGCAGCAGGTTGCAGATAGAGGCTTTCCCAAGAGTTCTTGCGCAAGCAAATGCACAGACATAATATAGGCAAAATCAAAAGAAGACAACAAAAGACAAGAATGACAAGAACTCCCAAAAAGAGTTTGAACCGCTTTTGGAACTACTTTCAGGCCACCTTCCGGCCATCACTTTGAGTTGCGGACATATGCTTCACAGACGTACCCCCAACTGAACAAATCCAAGCGCACCCGCTACCTTTTGTGCATCTCACATTTCATGTACCCAAAGTCTTGAAATCCTTGAAATATGATTTGAATTTTGGAATCAACAATGTTTCACAATATACACATATATATATAATGTACATATATATATAATGTACATATATATATAATGTACATATATATATAATGTACATATATATATATATATATACATATATATATATATGGAACTTCAAGAATCCCAACATTCTTTGGTTTCCAGTTGATTTCAGTGGCTTCCCCACCGACACAATCGCCTCTTGGCTGGTCTGAGGTGCCCAAGTTTGGCGAGATGGCGATGCAGAACCAGGTCGAGGTGTGTGGATTTCATGGGACAATATGGCATATCATGGGATATCATGGGATATCATGGAATATCGTGATATATAATGATATATAATGGGATCACTGTATATATGATGGAATTCAAAGGGCAATCAACATGATGATCATTAATGGAATGAGTTTAGTTTAATGGAGTGCTGTAGGGGTACTCCCAGCATTGGAGCTTGTTCCGGCATGGCACTGTGCGTATGCATCCGTGAGGTCATGGTCACAACTTGGACCTGAGTATTGACACATCAATTCCCAAAATATAGGAGAATCTGTATGTATCTGTATATTTATTTGTATTTGTACATGTACATGTGTATGTATATGTAAATGTCATTTGGTATACAGTTTACGGCAGTTTACGGCAGTTTACGGCAGTTTACGGTATACATCTACTATGATTATCAATAGGCCACGATGATTCCCAGGAGTTCACTGGGGTGACCCAATCTCCCAAGCGAGAATGCACCAAGGCCTACAACCTTCCGCAAGGGGTGATCTCTCACATGTTCCGAGACATTGCAGCGAAAAGACCTCGCACCATCAGCAAAGTAGGCCCCTCTGGCTCAACTGAGCAGTTTGAAAAAATCTGTTGGTTGATGACAGGGGGTCATGCCACCTTGAATCGGAGATTGTCATAAGCCATGAACCGGGAATCCCCATCAAACCAGCTGAAAAGGAAAAGCGTCATTTAGGACACTGGAGAGGGAGGGACAAGAGGCAGCGTACGAGCTGCAATGCGGTCTACACTCAATCAAGTAAATGTAAACGGATCTAAGAGGTGTTGTTGGATTCGAGAAATGGTGCGTTCTTGTAGTCCGTCAAACCTCAGGGAAAGAGTGCATTTTGCCATGGTCCCAGTTTCTGACCAGTTTCACGGGAATGAAATATAATCAACTACATCATTCCAATATGTCCCAAATGTATATGTACATGTGTTTTACTGTATATTAATATATATATATATGATATAGATACGCACTAATACATGTCCAGAAGTAGATGTATAGATACATAGTTGTGCATTGCCATACATGCCCACACGTAGCCATACATAGCCATACAAAATGCAGAGCCATACATAGCACTACATAAACATACATAGTCATACGTAATGCAGAGCCATACATACCACTACATAACCATACATAGCCATGAATAGATAGATAGACAGACAGACAGATAGCTTAGATTAATTAGATGAGATGAGATTAGATTAGATTAAGTAGATTTGATTAGATTAATTAGATTAGTTAGATTAAATTGGTTAATTCTATTAATTAGACTAGATGAGATTAGATTAGATTAATAAGACTAAAAGGATAAATTAGATTGTAATATATAGATTAGATTAATAATATTATTTAGCTTAGATTATATTGGATTAGTTAGATTAATTAGATTAATTCGATTACAGTAAGTAGATTAACAAGATTAATTAGATTAGATTAGATTCGATTAGATTAATTAGAGTAGATTAGATAGATAGACAGATAGATAGATAGATAGGTAGATAGACAGCGACGTACTGCAAGGCATATCATACCGGACCTGAGGTTTGCAAACCTTTGTGGATCCGCTGAACGGTGGTGGCCGCATGAACTCCCGCACCACGGAAGAGATTGTGGAACGCATCCAGCAACCGGGCTGAGGTCGGTGAAGATTCCTGGGAGGTTCATCATATCTTTAAAATATGTGTATAATTGTGTATATATGATTATATATGTATATAGAGTCAACATATATACATATATATATACTGTGTATCTATCTATCTATCTGTCTGTCTGTCTGTCTATCTATCTATTTATCTATCTATCTATCTATCTATCTATTCTTTCTTTCTATCTATCTATCTATCTATCTATCGATCTATCTATCTATCTATCTATCTATCTATACAACCTTGTTCATTATATATGTTTATGTGTATATATAAATATATACACATTTGAGCTGGTAAGATGGGATTCCTAGGCATAGACAGTCCCAGGTTTGATGGTGAAACATACTTGGCCTACAAGACCTGGCCTCTGCATGTGGCATTGCTACGTGGCACTACTGCAGATTTGGATGGGAGACTTGACGGTTTGAGGTGAACCAGTGACTGGCTGACGGAGATTCATACTTTTTTGGTAAACACAATAAGAGTCTATTGGCGACGGCAGTGAGGGTGTTGTTGTTGTTGATGATGTTGTTGTTGTTGATGATGATGATGACAATCATCTTGATGATCTTGATGAACTTGATGATGCCACAAAACATGTTTTGCTTCAAACGTAGATCCACGTTTGATTGCCATGAAGTATAACTTCAGTTTCAGCCCCGAGACGTTTTCACTGCCCATGAAGTATAACTTCAGTTTCAGCCCCGAGACGTTCTCACTGCAAACAAAAACATTGCTGACAATGGGATTCGGAACGTCATGGACTCCACCATTTCAATTTTCAAATTGATTTTGGGTCAGCGCTCCCTGAGCCACATCAAATAACATCAACCACTGGTCAGTAAATCAAGTTCCCCAGTGCCAGCCAAGATCATCAAGCCGTATTTCATCCGTATTGCCCACCTCCAATCCATAATCCTAACCCATCTTCCCCATCTTCCTTGGTGTCCCGAGTCAAGAACACATTAAACCCGTAGAACCATATCTACAAACCTATGATCAACCCAAGATATCCCATCTCCAGTCCCTAAATGACAATGGATTCCATACAATTTCACAGATTCTCCCAAACCACTTCCCCCTAATATTTGCTCCGTAGGTCTCATCATCAAGGCCCGTAGGTCTCATCATCAAGCCATCGAATCCAAAATTCCATCTCCATTTCCAATTCCGTTTTTCAAGTCTGGGGGTTATAATCAGTTATAGAATGTTATAGATTCCCAGGGCACTTCCCAGGACTCTCAACATCACCATGGTCATATTACAATTCTCAAAGCATTTTCGATATCTCAGTGATATTCATCACGAAAGCAAGCGGTGCTAGCTGAGTTACTCTTGCTTCAGCAAGGGGAGGGGCAGGTCTGAGTCCAACACAGCGATTTTTCACTTGAACCCCCCAAGCTCCCGAGCTCCCGGGGCATTTTGAAGCAGTTTCGGAAGCAGATGGTCACGGGCTCAAATCCTGCCAGGGCCGTCCCTCTGTAACTCTCTAGCTCAGGATTTGTTGAGTGTATGTGCCGTGAGGATTGTAATTTTGGATGGGGCCCAAACTTTTATAGATTGGTTCAGAGGTTTTACGACTTGCAACGGAAGATTACATGTTGTTCGGATGGAACTCTTGCGCAAGATGCCTCACCAGAACATTAGGCTCGATAGAGTTCTTTCTGACTCAGGTCAACACTGTTTGGTTTGAGCCCCAAAATTGTAATTTTGGATGGGGCCCAAACTTGATAGAGTCACCATCTTCTTTGGTTCAGAGGTTTTACGGCTTGCAACGGAAGATTACATGTTGTTCGGATGGAAGTCTTGCGCAAGATGCCTCACCAGAACATCAGGCTCGATAGAGTTCTTTCTGACTCAGGTCAACACTGTTTCGTTTGAGCCCCATCAAAAATTGTAATTTTGGATGGGGCCCGAACTTGACAGAGTCACCATCTTCTTTGGTTCAGATGTTTTACGACTTGCAACGGAAGATTACATGTTGTTCGGATGGAACTCTTGCGCAAGATGCCTCACCAGAACATTAGGCTCGATAGAGTTCTTTCTCACTCAGGTCAACACTGTGTAGATTTGAGCCCCATCAAAAATTATAATTTTGGATGGGGCCCAAGCTTTGTCGCGTACCAATCTT
Source organism: Cladocopium goreaui (assembly GCA_947184155.2). Classification (NCBI taxonomy): domain Eukaryota; class Dinophyceae; order Suessiales; family Symbiodiniaceae; genus Cladocopium; species Cladocopium goreaui. The sequence continues at coordinate 157,061 of CAMXCT020003079.1, read as the reverse complement.
CTTTGGTTCACACTTTCCAAGCTCCCCAGAGCTTCTAAAAATTTGGCAGTGGGCCCAATAGGATTCTTTGTGACTCGGATCAACAGTTGAGGATTTCAGCCCAATCAAAAATTACACTTCTGGATAGGGCCCCAGCTTGTTTCAGTAACCGCGTTCTTTGCTTCACATATTCTACGAATGAAAGCTGAACATTACACCTCTTCTTTGCAACCATCTTGACTCCTTCCCTGTGGACTGGGCCTCAAGTATCCCATCTTCAATCCCATCAATTTACTAGCCATATTCCCAACATTTCCTAATATCTTTGGAGGCAGCACCTTAGATTCAGGAACATCACCATGGAGAAGGAAGCCTTGTTCCTGGAATCCCTGGCCATCGCCCTGGCTGCACACAACTCCCAGGGCCTGGTCTTGGTGCAAGTGGAACGCTTGGCCGCCACGGGCTCGTTGCATCCCCGGCAGGTGAAGATTCCAGGCATCTTGGTGGACTGTGTGGTGGTGTCCCGACCGGATCCCTGTCCCCAGTGTTTTTTTGCAGATCCTTGTTATGATTGTTATGATGATTGCCATGATTGTGATTTTCACGAATTATTTGGTATTGTTTATCATAATCATAAACTTGAGGATAAACATGATAATTGTCATTAGTACTATTATTTTTGTTACCAGCATCATGGCTACTATCGTTATCATCATTATTTCTATACAGTGTTGCTATTTCCTTGACTCTCCTGCAACTAGCCGGCATGATTGCTCATCTATCGACAAGCGAAGAGATGAATGCGTTGCATTCTCGAACGTCTGTGAAGCCCAAACAGTTGACGAGCATGATGTCGTCCTTTTGCAGGATTGTCCGAACTTATCTATTTAGTGGGCTCAGCGTGTTGCCTACCCTTGATGCCAAGCATTGGTCACAACCAATTAATCTTCGAAATCTTGCCTTGGGCCTCCAAGGAGAACCATTGGCAAACCTTTGCCCAAGTCTACAATCCAGGCTATGCCCATGAGATCGTGGTGCCAACTGCAACGCTGCAACCCATGGTGATGGATGAGAGAAAGATCATCGCTCGGCGTGCCGCCATGGAATCTTGGAACGAGTTGGCCGGACAGATTCGTCTCAAAAAAACTCAGCTACCCGGTGACTGGTCCAACACGGGGACCCTTTTTTAGAGGGTACAAGCTGAAGGTAACCAGAGAATTGCAGAACATCACCATCCATGACCATCCATGAACCATGGTGTCGCCCCTCAGCTTCAAGGAACTGACGCCAAAGTGCGTCGTGAATCTTGGTGTTGGAGTGCCGGAGGGGGTCGCTCACATCGCCAATGAGGAGGGCCTATTGGAATCGCTGACGCTCACAGCTGAACCAGGTGGCGGACCGAGCTGTAGGCTGCTTGCAATTCGGGAGTACTCTGCGATCCAGGTTGTTACCCAGTTGAAATTGGCCCATTGGGGTTACTGTGGCATTATCCAATTGTTACTCCCATCATAGCGGTGCGAACACTCACACGCAACTGGTTGCGCTTTCTCATTTTTTGTTTGGATCCAATCATCGACAACCCACCAGTGGATGATGGAATGCATACGCATGACGTGGTTGCAACATGTTGCAACTGCCACTGTCAGCTGACAGGCGTGATTGGTGGCATACCGGCCAGTCAACCAAACTTTGGTGCCGCCATCAACGTTGCTGCTCTTATCGACCAGCCTTCACAATTCGATTTCTACGATGGTGGAGGCGGATTGAACCATTCTGTAGAAATATTTGAGTATTCAAGATTCCCAAAGGTATTGAACAGCGGTTATGGTGGTGGTGGTGATGATGACAATGAGGATGATGACAGCGACGACGACGATGATGATGATGGTGATGATTAAGGTCATGGTGATGATGATGATGATGAGGATGATGACGATGACAATGACGATGACGAGGATGATGATGGTGATGACGATGACGATGACGATGAGGATGATGATGAGGATGGTGATGGTGATGAGGATGACGATGACGATGACGATGTTGATGATGACGATGACGATGACGATGACGATGACGATGACGACGATGATGATGATGACGATGACGATGACGATGACGATGACGATGGCGGTGATGATGACGATGACGACGATGACGATGACGATGACGAGGATGATGATGATGAGGATGAGGATGACGATGACGATGACGATGACGACGGCGATGACGACGACGACGACGACAACGACGACGACGACGACGACGACGACGTCGACGTCGACAATGACGACGATGATGAACATGATGATGATGACGATGACGGCGATGAGGATGATCATGACGATGAACTTGACGATGACGAAGATGAGGATTTGGATGACGATGACGATGACAATGACGATGACGATGATCATGATGATGATGCTGCTGCTGATGATGATGATGATGATGTTGACGATGACGATGACGATGTTGATGATGATGATGACGATGACGATGACGAGGAAGAGGATGAGGATGACGATGACGATGATGATGATGTTGATGATGATGATGATGATGGCGACAAGGATGACGATGACGATGGATGACGAGGACGATGACGATGACGATGACGATGACGAGGAGGAGGATGAGGATGCCGATGCCGATGACGATGATGATGAAGATGATGATGATGATGATGATGATGGCGATGACGATGACGATGACGAAGACGACGATGATGATGATGATGATGCTGGTGATGATGATGATGATGATGATGATCATGACGATGATGATGGTGACGGGATGAGGATGAGGATGAGGATGATGATGAGGATGGTGATGGTGATGAGGATGGCGATGACGGTGACGATGACGATGTTGATGATGATGATGACGATGATGATGGCGATGACGATGAGGATGATGATGATGATGATGACGATGATGATGATGATCTTCTTGTTGTTGTTGTTGTTGTTGTGGTGGTGGTGGTGTGCCAGCGTGAGACTTGAAGGACATGGGCGAGAATGGTTGGTCTTGAAGGGCATAGTCTGTAGTGAGCCCCAAAGAAGAGATGGAAGAATTCTGCAGTTCCCACAAAATCCAACAAATTTGTTTTTTGGATAATATAGGATTGAGTTGGGAAGTGGCCAACCATCTTTGGATTTCGCAAAGCAAATAATTTGAGGGGAAGAACATAAAAGTTGCTGGCGCAATCAGACATGCTTGGGAATTCCTTTTTAACTGGATATATCCTTTATAAATGGATTGTAATTTAATATATACATCCCTTGTAAATGCATACATAAATGTCAGAACCATAACTGGATGTTTTCATCGGAACATCATCGAAACACGTGTGGAATTCTTTAGTGCCAGGGTTGGACCTGGCCTTCCTGGCTTTTGCGCAAACAGACCAGGAGGCCGGAAACAGCGGTGATCGGCGTTCATGGGGACTTGACATGCTCCCAACATCCCAAATAGCCACAACAAATACGTACAACAAATATGTACAACGAATACAACAACCTCAGTTGTTCGTTTGGATTTCATTTTGGATACTCATTCACATTTCAACATCAAATCACACTGGTGCTGATGAAACAGAACCGTCCATTTAAGCATAATTTAACAACATTTTATACTAGGTGCAGCAACGCGTACTGATTCAAGACCTGGAAACTCAAAGAAACATTGCAATGGCAGATATAGAGCCCAAAATCACCCAAAATCAATATGCCATGAAACTTTTGAAACATTGCAGAGATTGGAGACAGGGTGCAGAAGACAACTTTCTGCGGCAGAAAGCGGTGCAACACGAGGAAGAAGAAGAAGAAGAAGAAGAAGATGATGATGATGAAGGCAAAATGTAGCACAGAGTGCTGAGCAGAACACGTGCAGCAGAATCAGGCTTCACCAGGCAAGGCAAGATCACATTGAACGGGCACTTATCCAGATGCCCCCCCAATTACGATTCTGCAGATTGAACAACATTCCCATGACGTTACGCACTCGTTCAGTTCTCTAGGATCTCTAGGATCTGAAGTGAAACGCCTCCAACTCGTCAGGGGAACGTCAACGTGAGCAAGTTTGGGCGCAAAGTTGCCGGAGCCGGTGGTTTCATTAACATCAGCCAAAACGCTCAGAAGGTGGCTTTGGTCTTACATTTTTTGTGCTGTCCAACCCTTAGATGATTGGGGCAAGTGACTTCAACATGATTTCCTGGGGTGGCTCAACTCAACATCAATTTTCATCAGTTATTTACTGTATCTATTTTTTTGATTCCACTAACCATTACTTGTAGCAAGAAGAAAAACAAGTCGCGCAAGCAGGTGGTGTTTATGGGCACCTTCACAAACGGACTGAAGATTGGTGTTCCCGGCGGTCGACTTCAAATCTGTCGCGAGGGTGACTGCCGGAAGTTCCTGAGTCATGTGGAACATATGACCTTCAGTGGTGACTATGCCAAAATCAGAAAACAGGAGGTGCTCTACATCACAGAACCCTGGGAATGCTTAAGGTTCAAAAAGTTGTTCTTTTATGTTTTTTTTTTTTCGGGACATCCAATGAAATCACTTCTTGTTGGAATGTGTCCGGAAAATACGTATATGAGCATGAATATAAAAGAATCTGTACAATGATATATATATATATACATACAGGTATTATTAGAGCTTGACGCTCATCGTCGGCTCCGCCGGATTACTTGACCCTCGATGTCATCGCAAGGTGGGCTTGAAAGCTATTGATTAAGGACGTGCTGCTTCAGAAATATATTCCTTATGCTTTTTTGAACATATTCATGGATGTTTAAAAACTTCTGTGGGAAAAAGCTTCTGCGTGTAAAAGCTTCTCTGTGTAAAGCCTTCTCTGTGTAAAAACTTCTGTGTGTGAAAGCTTCCGTGTGTAAAAGCTCTCTGTGTAAAGACTTCTTTGCGTAAAAGTTTCTGTCTGTAAACGCGCCTGTGGGTTAAAGCTCTCTGTGTAAAGACTTCTTTGTGTAACAGCGTCTGTATGTAACAGCTTCTGTGTAAACGCCCTTGTGTGTAAAAGCTCCTGTGAAAAGGCTTCTCTGTGCAACCGCTTCTGTGTGCAAACGCGCCTGTGTGTATAATCACTCTCTGTAAAAGCTTCTGTGTGTAAAAGCTCCTCTGTGTAAACCCGTTTGTGTGCAAAGTCTCCTTAGTGTAAAGATTTCTCTGTGTAAAAGCTTCCGTGCGTAAAAGCTCCTCTGTGTAAAGATTTCTCTCTGTGTAAAAGCTTCTGCGTGTACAAGCCAGTCTGTATAAAGACTTCTCGGTGTAAAAGCTTCTGTGCATAAAAGCTTCTGTGTGTAAATGCGTCTGTGTAAAAGCTCCTCACCAGCAGCATGCATCATCATATTTTCTTGTGTACTATCTTCTCGTCTCCTCCCTCCAGCTTTCTTTCGGGCCACACTGTCGTATAGTTTCAATCTGTAACGCCGTTTCTTGTTAAAGAATGCCAAGAACATGTGAAAGCATCGCGCGTTCAAAAATTGAACATAAGCAGCGCACAAAGTGCTGTAATTTACAGCATTTTGCGCTGTCAGATGGCAAGAACCCGCGTAAATACTACAGTTTTAGTCTTCGAAAGTGGCTAAAACACTGTCATTTACAGGGTTTCGTTCACGTCACGATCTTCGATTTTTTGAAACACGCGTAAATTTTAACGTTCATCAAGACAAAACAATAATTCAAACAGTGCACAAAAATGCTGTAATTTACAGGGGTTTGTCGCCGTCATGGGCAAAAACTGCGTAAATACCAGCGTTTCGGCGTCCAAAAGCAGCCAAAACACCGCTATTTACAGTGTTTCGTGCCTTCCACGTTTTCTTGAAAGTGCAAAAACCGTGTAAATACCATCATTTTTGGCGATCAACTCGCCAAAAATGCTGTGATTTATGGTGTGTTTTTTGCTTTGCTTTCAAAAACGCTGGTATTTGCAGTGTTTTGTCCATCTCTAGTCTAAAAAGTATTGGTATTTACAGCATTTTCTCCGTTTTTGCATTGCTCCCGCAAAATTAAAACACAAACATGCTGTAATTTACAGCACTTTGTTAATTTCGAAAAGCCAAATATCGTCTGAAAAATGTGTCAAAACAGCACTTTTTTCCGATTTTGGGTACCCTCAAAACGGGGGGGGGGGAATGCTCTTGGAGACGCTTATGAGCGACCCGAATTCCATCCAAAAAGCTCTCGCGGCTTGGGGCGCCCCTCACCATAGAGCTCTAGTGGCTCGCTCGTAGGGCAAGCCACTAGTGGGGAGCCGGCGGAGCCGCATTATATATATATATATACATACATACACGTATTATATGTATGTACATAACTACAGTTTACGATATGTATTCCCATGCCAATGGCGAGCATTTTTCAATTTGTGCCTTTGCTTGACCCCAGCAGATCCCAGGAGCGATGTGTGTTTACTTTGACCCAGCATGGTTTAGAGCTGACAGAGATTGCACCTGGCATAGATGTGGAGCGCGACATTCTGGCGCAGATGGATTTCAGACCGTTGATCAGTGAGAAACTGCGACTGATGGATGAACGGATTTTCAGGGATAGCTTGATGGGTTTAAGTTTGAAAACTGCTCGACTTTGATCGTCGACACCATAGCGCTGCTCTTGCTGCTAGTTTCGAAGCAGTCCTCAGAGATCTGGCGACTGGGACAGAAGGGGCAGAGTTGTCCAACTTGCGGGTCATGCCATGTGCACTGTCCTGCGTTCAAGACTCATCTGTGTACAGGGCATTTTGAGACAACTTAATTTTGAACTGTATAGCAAGCAAAAGGAAGTGTACAGTATGCGAGCACGAGATGAGTGTACAGTACGCACTCCTTCTATCTCAATGTGGGTCTGTCTTTAAGTGAAAGAGTCTACTCGGATAGTGGCACTCGAGAATGATTTGCTCAAAGTCTCTCCTCAGACACCACTGACAGCCACTGCTTCCTGAAAGCTGAAAGAATCAAACGGATAGCGCAGGCCGCACTTAGATGATCGGGCTGATTTGATGCATCAACTCATTGTGAAGTAGGATGAAATCCGCCTTAGTTGCTTGATCAACAGCCGAAGTAGCTGCAATTTGTTGCAGCTTGCAAGTACAACACGTTCCTGATTCCGCTCGAATTGTGATATGCATGTATGTATATACCGTATATATATATATATACACATTATATATACATAAACATACACATATACACAGTATACTGTATCCTCTTTCATTCAAAATGCATCATCCCACTCTCAGTTAGGCATGATGCCTTAAAGTTTGGCTCACTTTAAAAGTTGACAGTCTTTTCAGATGACCTGGGAGACTCTTGAACTTGAAAGCCACAACTGGCACCCCAGATTCACCTCAGCCATGATGGAATGTATACCTGAAACAGGCAGCGGTGCCTTGCCCTTTAGCGAGAACACTCGGCTGCTCTTTGACACGGCCAATGTGCGCACTGCAAGTGGTTGGTGGTTGGGTCACTGGAACGAGTTGCGACCTGGTCCCAGTTTGGTTGGGGAATGATGACGACGATGACGATGACGATGACGATGGCGATGACGATGACGATGACGATGACGATGACGATGATGATGATGATGATGATGATGATGATGATGCTGGTGATGATGATGATGATGATGACGATGACGATGACGATGACGATGATGACAATTATGATGACGATGACGATGACGATGATGATGACGATGACGATGACGATGACAATGACGATGATGATGACGATGGCGATGACGATGACGATGAGGACGATGACGATGACGATGACGATGACGATGACGATGATGATGATGATGACGATGATGATGACGATGGTGACGCTGATGATGATGAAGATGATGGTGATGATGAGGATGATGATGATGATGAAGATGATGATGAAGATGACGATGACGATGATGATGATGATGGTGGTGATGAAGATGATGGTGGTGGTGACGATGACGATGATGACGATGACGATGATGATGACAATTATGATGACGATGATGATGACGATGACGATGACGATGACGATGGTGATGACGATGATGATGACGATGACGATAATGATGACGATGACGATGAGGATGACGATGACGATGACGATGACGATGATGATGACGCTGATGATGAGGATGACGATGATGATGATGATGATGATGGTGACGCTGATGATGATGATGATGATGATGCTGGTGATGATGATGATGGTGATGATGATGATGATGATAATGGCTGAATGATCACACAGATGTTTCTTTTTGACGGAGCTTCTTGGCTTCAAGACCCCTTGCGCCCAGCAGGCGGACAGTGTTGGCAACACCGAAATCGGTTGCGAGCAATTGCTGCTGGCCCTCTGTCACCTGGCTTGCGAGCTGTAAACTCTGCTGAAGTCCCGCGGTTTTTCAAAGTGATCCTTTGATGGTTTGATTTGTGATGTGTGTTTCCATGTATTTCAATGCTTTTGAAACATGTTGAAACCTGTAACAGTTGGTTGATGTTTGCTGGTAATTATTTGGATATCTCGAGGATTTAACTCAACTCCAGGGATGCTGCCATGGGCTGTTGAATCGGGGGGTACTATTTACGGCGCGGATGATCACTATTATACTATTAGGCCGGAACCCACCTAATCAATCCTAATCAATCAACCAGGGTGTATTGATCCGGGGTTGACATCGTAATTCAAAATCTAAGACTCAATGGCCATGTATATCCATGTATCATATTCCACCATATTCTACCCAAATGAATCTAAATGAACTATCCAAGTTTGGAGCTACCTAATGAATTATTTTGAAATGTCAACTCTCCACGTGACGCCCATGCGGAGCATCCCAGGCCAACCTCCCTTGGCACAAAGTGGTGGGATGGTGATGCTCAGAGGCCAGTTGGGGCCATGGTTGGTTAGGAAGAACGGTGGATGTGGGACATGTACGAGGACCAAGTACATGTAGTGCCTGGAAGGTTGGTTCATTAGCGCAAAGTGACTGCCAATTCTATTGATCCAGGTCGTGCAAACCGCAAAATTCTGCCTTTGTTTTCTCTTGTGAGTTGACCATCCAGCCTTTTGTGAACTTTTGAAACCAGTTGCAATGCATGTGCAACTGCTAGTGAGACGTGCTGAGACCATCAAATCCAAATTGTGTGACCACGTTCACTAAACTAGTGAAAACCAATGTGTTTACAGGGGTACTAGATTTTGATTTACTCATGTATATAATTATCATTAATTATCCATATAGTACCTGCAGATGTCATAGGAGTAGTCGGACATACCCACAAAACGCAAACTCCCATGTCATGTGCAAAGTGAAAAATCAAATGCATAACTCCCATGTCATCTGTAAAGTGCGTCAAAAAAATATATGTCATGTGAACTTGGGCTCTCCAACATGCATGTATACATACATATATATATATTATAGATAAATAAACAAATAGATAAATGTATATATTTATATATACATATGTAACGGCAATTAAATGGTACTATACATATATACATATACACATAATGTGTATATATATATACATTATGTATATATGTATATATGTGTTTCATGTATATATGTATACATGTAGTACATGTGTGAATTTGGTATATAATATTGTGACATGATATTTGACGTCCACTTGCAACTTGCGTCAAGCCATCATTCCTTGGAACAGGTTTAGGGCTGACGGAGGAGGCATTGAAAGCTTCCGTCTTAGCAGAGATGCCCGGTGGCCCAGCAACACTGATCCCAAGTGGCCGCAGACTGATGGGCAACTGAGTCACCTGAGTTGCTGTTGATATCGCAATATGATTATCTGTTAAGTGAGTGAGTCAACTGAGTCAATTGAGTCAGCTGTTAATAATTTGATATGTTCAACAAAAACTCAGAAAGACTTATGGCAGCTGATACATCTGATTTCAGAATCCGTTTCATCTCTTTGTCAATTCCCCAGTTCGATATGTTCTACCTTGCCCAATTGGCCAATGGCCAGGTCCGCTCCAGTGGATGAGCGGCAACTGGCCGCCGTTGGGGTGTGGAACCCAACTGGGGCAACGGTTGATACCGGGTTCCCGGTGTTCTGGCCCCCCAGCAAGATGAGTCCACGGAAAAAATGCAAAACCAGTCCCGGCCGAAAGGGTCAACTTGTTTGAAAAGCGTTCAAAGATTATGAAAATGCATTTTGACATCATTGTATCAACTATTCCCTGGATTATGAAAGATTGGGCCCAACCCTGGATTTACTGTCATTGCCCGCAGATTCACAATCATTGTGTCCATGATGTGGCCATGACCTGAAAAGAACAATGTCGCTTGACAACCAGCGCATCATGTGATGGAGGTTGTGAACCCACCCAATGTCTCTTAGGGATTCTTAGGGATTGTACTGTACAACCAGGTTTCCCAGGTTGTGATAGAGCATGACTCCAGCGCAACTGGCGCTAGGCAGATGACAAGGGAGACTCTGATCTCACCTTGGATCAAGTGGCCACTGATCTCACGCGGGGAGCTCATTGGTGAACCATGGGAAAGCCCTTCTCAAATGCCACCGTGGTAGTTACCGGGGCACATGTATCATGCACAGCATCTGTAAACATATACTGTAGATCATATGATTTTGAAAAACAATAAAAGGCATAAACCACAATATCCATCGTAAATGAAACCAGCACAGGCAGAGATATACATTCAGGATCATTCAGGATCATTCAGCTATACACATGATATATCATGATATACCCTCTGGATCCCTCTGGCAATTTAACATAGTTATGGGAGGTGGCCCATTTATAGTTGATTTACCTATTAAAGATGGTGATTTTCTTGATTTTCCCATTAAAAATGATGATTTTCCATAGCTATGTTAAATTACCAGAGGGTAATCGGACAGGCAGATGGCGATGGATGGTTTGTTGGATCCCGTGGTGGGCGATGACCTCGGAAAGGGGGAACTGGGAAGCCCGAAAAAAAAGCCCATCGGCACATGGTGAAACCAAGATCCAGTTCCACAAATTTCCCATGGCCATAAGGGCCATGAATCAAATGTAATTTATGGGTTTATATCCATGTTTATCCATGTTTGATCCTTCAATTTTTTTTTGAGAAACCAACATTAAGTCCCAACAGAGGATCGTGATCTTGATGCAGCTAGGCTCTCATTTAGGCAGTGCGTTGGATGAAGGTTGGACATTCTTGAGGCATACTTTAATAATCCTGGCAACATGTTGATCCTTGTCCTCTGGAAACTCTGACCTTTTGGCTGCACCAACTCTAACTCAGCCCAACTCCCAGGCCGGGAAGAGGAGATGGAGCGCATCATTCAGATCCTGCTTCGGAAGCGCAAGTTGGGCCTCAAAGAGATAATCATAAAGATCTTGCGAAAGAAGAAATTCGATAGTGATTTGATTGCTTATTTCCAGATATTTCCAGTTCATGTTGAACCCCGAGATTATGATCTCCAATCGAGTGACCCAAGGAACAACGCCTGCCTCGTTGGCCCTCCGGGTGTGGGGAAAACGGCTGTGGTGGAGGGCCTTGCACAGCGGATCGCGCAGGGACAGGCAGGATGCGATCAAAATATTGAACGGGTCCAGTTCCATGGGTCATGGGAATTTATAGTATCATATATATATATACATACATGTTGTACCTAATGTCACCTATGTACAATATATATATATTATACATACATACAGATACACGTCATCCCGATTGGATTTACCTCAACGTTGACTCGAATCGGACCTCAGCGTCTGAGAATTCGCGGCTTAACGCGCCAGGTGCCCTCAAAGTTGCGTGGGAAGCAGCTGTACTCCTTGGACCTGGGACAACTGGTGGCCGGGGGCCTTGGGATGCCGATGCCCTGGCCGAAAAATGCTGAGAATGTGCGGCATATCCATATAGAAACACTTTTTTTTGGCCAACCTAAAGGTGTTTCATGGCCTAAGATTTCACCTGTTGATCCAATCGATTCAGAGCATGTTCGTTCTCTTTGCTTTTGGCAACTTTCTCCACTCAAAAGATATTGAAGAAAAACCCGACATCGGCCAAAGCGCGGAACATGAAACGAGCCAATAACCATCCCATATCATCCCATCCCGCCAATAACCATCCCATCCTAAGGCTGGTACCAAGTACCGCGGCGAATTTGAGGATCGTCCGAGGCTCAAGGATGACTTTGTAGACGTCTATTGCTGAGGGATGAATGGTGAAACTAGTAGACAAGTGCTCTGAGAAAGATTGAGGATTTGACTTGTTACTTGTTAGGACTCCTTTTGTCTGCCAAGCAGGAACGAATATTTCTGGCCATTCCCAGCTATTTTTGTTTGGAGTATGATCAGCTTTGGAATACGAGTAAGAGTTTACTTGAATACTTTTTAGAATTGGATATAATTGAATGATGATAAAATCTGCAGGACCCCCCTGATGATTTTAAACCATGGCTTCCTCTAGACTTCCTTTAAAACAATCCCTTGAATATCAACTATTAGCTACATACCCCATACTCCATATGCCGTGTATATCTATACATATATATATATACATACCCCATGTATAATGTACATATATATATATACATACATATTATATATATACACATACTCCACACACATATACATATATATATATATATGTATATATAATACATCTCTCATATATACATATATGTCTATGTATAATACATCTCTCATATATATAAATATAATACATCTCTCTTATATATATATATACATATATATATATATGCACATATATCCCCATATATCCAAATTAATTACATATCAATCCCAGCGGCCGTTGAGAGCTGCTCCAGGTCTCAAGAAGGTCATCAGTGAGGTGACGAGCGACGAGCGAGACATTTGCATCTTCATTGATGAGCAACTCAGATCAGATGGGATCTGCTGAAGCAAAGTTTCTTCTTATCAGTATATAGTAATATCAATGGATTGGTTTACGGGAAAATTTGAACCGGAACCCCCCATATTTAATGGTAAAAACCATGGTTTCCTGTAAAAGTTCCCTTAAACCAATCCATTGATATTACATATCATCATGTTATTAAATTCAATAATACTGATGATAACAATTTACAGTTTTTTTTGATGTCCTCATCTTCCTGTTATTATCAGTATTATCAGTAATTATTATATATTATTATGAATATCTTTAGTATCATTTTATCATTTCTCAGTATTATCATCATTATTAGTAGGACCACAAACAAGTACTTTTTTAGTATAGTTTTCATGATTATGATCCAATTATGATAAAATTATTGATTGTTGTCACGATTTTTTCCACAATGATTGTCCATATTTGGGCGAACGATCAGCTCAGGATTCATCAAATCATTGGTGCAGGGGCGGCAGGCAAAGCCGTGACCGTGGCAACACAGCGTGGCGAGTTTTACCTGTTCCAAATAGCAGATTTTCCTTATAAAATGCAATCCAAAGTTTTATGTAACCCTAGTTTTGCTTTATGTAACCCTAGTTTTGAGAGTCATATGAGTCATATCACCCTTGCGGTTTGCCACGAACAGTCCACGTTCGCACGTCTTTCCTTTCCCGGCAGGTGCTGACTCCTCCATGGATGCTGCCAATCTGTTGAAACCCTCCTTAGCGCGGGGGGAGTTGCAAGTGATTGGTGCTACCACTGCTGATGAGTGCGCCATGGTCCTGAAGATCGCTTCACATAGTCATGATATGTCAGGATTTAGGATCTCTCTGCGATTTTCCATTGGTTTGTTCACCTGACCTCATGAGTTATTCTGGTTTATATGGATGTCCGATGATGTCCGGCTGATATCTTCTCCTCAATTCCAGTAACATGTACCAAGTTCGGCTGCGGAACGAAGAGACAGTGAACTTCGGATAGTGGCTGAACATACTTACAAGATCTTACAAGTACATGTGGGTATGGGTCAAAATTAGGTACCCCAATAATTGGATGGTTAATACTAAACTAGACTAACATCTGTGGTCCCCTAGGTCTTCCATTTTGACCCACATCCATGTAATTATATCGTGCAAGGCTGTCGCAATTATCCAGGATGCCAACACCTTGCATTTCCAAAGCGCCGTAGCGTATATCCTGACAATTGGAGACAGGTTGCCCCTAAGCCGTAGATAGAGGTGATAAAACTGTCTACAGCAATTCTCTAGGTCATTCACACAATCTGTACGTGCTCCACTAGGACTTATCTACTCAACTATACCTGTACAGGTGCCAATCTTGCGATCCCATGAAGGGGATCTAATCTCAACCATGCTGCCTTTTTTGTCATATTTTCGGTTGCTATCTGAGCTATCCATTTAAATCCCAATTGGCTTAGATTTTCTTGCTGTAAATCCATTTAAATCCCAGCATTTTTGGGGTTTCTTCCCCTAGCGTCGCTTGGCGGAGGTACACCAAACACATTGAGAAGGACGCTGCCTTAGAGCGCCGCTTTCAACGGGTGAACTGCGAGGTGCCGCGTTGCGTGGCCATGATGGTCATGATGGTCATGGTTGGGGGAAATAGCTTCAATACACGGCATCCAGTTTTTTTTCTTGAAGGACATCCTTGAATAACCAGCAATCTTTGTCTTGCAACATGAAGGACGCAAGCTGCAGCTCTTGCTGTGGAAGTGGCATGTGGACCCTCAGTATAAATTGATCCCTTGCAAGTTTACCCTCAGCTCAAATACTGTTGAAGATGGACCGTGCAAGGGTTTGTGCCACGTTTCCCTCAGCAGTGAATTTGCAGAGCCAACCAATCATGTTTGAGTTTTTGTAATTCCCATAATTCCCTGGATGTTTACCCACAAGCTGGCGTATTCCTGAACGATGGGCACATGCCTGCAAGTTCGGACCATTCAATCTGATGGAGCGCAATAAATGATGCTAAACACGTTTAAAAACCATGATATGGCCATGAAACCATGTACAAACCATAGGATTTTCTGGGATTTTATAGGGCGGTTTTTATTGGGATTTCATGGCTCTTCCCATGTTTTCCCATGACTTTCAAGCCAGGAAGCTTCCATCGCAGAGACCTTGGAGGTCCTCGATGGCTTGCGACCCTCCTATGAGGTGCCGGTTTTTTCTGCGGCTGGTGGTCGCTGGAGCCATAGAGGAAGTATATGTGTATATATATATACATATGCATACACATATATATATATATGTATATATATATATTTACATATGTGTATATATATATATATTTACATATGTGTATATATATATATTTACATATGTGTATATATATATATATTTACATATGTGTATATATATATTTACATATGTATATATATATCTATATACTAGTAATAGGTTAGTAAATGGGTGAGACTAACAGTCAGTGAGCCAACAACGTTCTAAACCCAGTCGGATCCTGGTGGATTCCGTCAGATGTTCATGATGGACGGCGGCCAGGTGACTCTAATGGACGTTGTTGAAAAATCATCCTGACTGTCTCACTGTGTGACGAAGTGTGGTAAACACCCATTGTGGCTTTCAAACCGCCATCTTTATTGCTTGCAAGGATCAAAGAATCCTTATTTTCCTCATTTTTCACTGGTTTACAATCCCAGATCTCAACCTTTCCACAGCATTTCAGGCTCATCATGGGGTGCTGCTGTCCCCGGAAGCGCTCCAAGCAGCTGCGCAACTCTCACAGCGTTGCTTGGAGCGAACCTCCAAGAATTGGGAGATAGGCTGTGACTTGATGGTTGGTTGATGCTTAATCAGATGTGCAAAGTGGGGATTTAGGAACCGATTCATTTTTAGGACGTGACTTTGAGGGTTGTTTCAACAGCATTTGCTCAAATCCATCTATTTCCCCATATCACTTCTGGTCTCCCCCAGTTGAAGCATCCAAGGTTCATTGCTAATGGGGTCAATGTTCTCAGTCAAGCCATGGGGGAATAGATTGGAAGGACACGGCTCGGTTAATTGTCGCGACATCAACTACAAACGCTGCAGTTAGGATTCTTGTTGGATTTCATTTGCATTTCTGTGCATGAATCTCAGTCGGATATTAGCACAATCGGATATTAGCACAATAGCAGAGATCCACAGTTGTTGATGGGGCAAGAAATTCTAACTGATCTCATCTATGTATCCAACTACCTGGTAGGGATGTGACAGAGGTACTGGGAAGTCTACGCTTTACTCTTTGAGTATAAATACTGAAGAAGCACTAAAGATGATTTTCGTGTTGAAGATTCGTCAGTACATTATTACAGTACTAATTATTACTGACAGCTGTTTGACTATTGACATGAAAATGCTTGAATCAGAGTCTTCCTCAACTCAACATCATTCAACATCCTCTTTGTAACATGGTGTTTCACTATCAGGCTTCCGTAATCATAGACTTTCATGGCAAATGATACTGCATCGGACCACTGGATTGGCTGTTCTTTACCATCGCTGGAGAGGAAGCCTCCAGTTTTTGAGGGGCCTGGACACCAGCTGATTTTGTTCCTGGTGTGCCAAAGCTTCAAAGGACCCACCCATTGGTGGCCATGACATGGCACTGGTGTTGTCAACCTCAGGCTACTTACCAAATCGCTTCCTGCCTGACAAGGCGGGCGATGGTTGGATGGGCGATGCTTGGGATGCACCGTGCCTCCCCCTGCCTCCCCGTGCCATGTCAGGCCGTTGACCTCATTGACGAGGCAAGTAGCTTGGTCAGATCCCGAGATTGAAGCTGAATTCCCACATGGCTTTGTCTGAATACGGACCCCTAAATCCACCGGTGCATCACGTTTATCGAACTGACAATTTGGGGGTTGACGACTCCTATCCTTCCTAGGCTCAGTGGAGAATGGAGATTCAGCTGGATCAGGCTGGCCAGTTGATGATTGGAGGAGGTGGCTCACCAGGATGGACATAGCCAAGTCGAAGTCGTGCCGGTAAGGCCAACGAAGAAGTGACTCCCGGAGAACAGTCCAAGCACCAAGGGGAGCTGGGCGAAGGGGTGGAACTTTTCGTGTGATTGAAATTAGCCTTGGTAATTTAACCTGGCAATGGAAAATTCACCATTTGAGATTTAGAATAGATGTTCTTTTCGATATTTCCCCACAGGATTTGGAGCTTTCCCGTTGGCAACTTGGATTACCACGGTGTATGTAATATGCAATAAGCAAAACCAATGGGGACATGCCCAGCAATACTTGCAAAACATAGGGTATTTGGGTCCAGGGGACACTTCCCATTGGCCAAAATAAAGGCCACCGGGTTTGGTGTTAGATGATTGGTCGACACTACCGCGCCCACTGATATATTTCAAGAATTTTTAAGCTTTGAGGCTTTGATGGCTTTCAACCCCTGAGTCAGAAAGCTATGTAACAAAGGTTTTGTATGGATACTCAAATTGGCATCCTAGTCCTAGTTGGTCTTTCAAATTGAGGGAACTTGTTCGTGACCAGTTTCAAAGGCGCCACCAATCTTCATTTCACTTGCGAGCCATCTTTTTTCAGGGTCCTAGAATCAGCGCAGATTGGGGGTATTCCACCTTCAAGGCTTAAGCCAACGGCCAAGATCCTCTTGATACAGGGTGATATTCCAAAGAGTTCCTAGGCCCAAACCACTGGTGAGCGCTGCAGATGTGGCCGCTGTCCTGTCAAAATGGCTTGGTGCTCAGACCGTGTGGCCGTTTAAAATCAGACACAACCAGATCGTGAAGTTGGGGATCTAGTTGGCTTCTTGAATTTAATTTAAATCGAAAAAGATCAAGAACATCTTTCCTGACCCAAAGAATATTGCCACCAGGTTTGATAATCCGGTAGGTCTAAAGTTGGTTGAATTCTGTAATTCAACTCTGAGGAGAGTTTTGCATGATATGATCCCACCAGGTTGATTTGTTGACTTAGAGCCAATGATCTGTTCTAACTGGCATTCCAAACGGATTCTGCGTGCTGGAACAATGGCTTTGGGTAACTAAGGTCAGGAATTCCAGTGGATCGAATTTTTGAAGGCGAATCCGATCGCTTGATGAACCTGGAGGGGATCTTGTCCAAGAGGATCGTCGGACTGGATCCCCAGAAATCCCCAGAAATCCCAGGTTTTGAGTGGTGACCGAACGGCGGAGTCACTCTGAAGAGTCCATGGAGTCCATGGCTGAAAACCACGCGAAGATCGCTAAGGCCAAGACGAAGCGGTGAGTGCCTTAGCGCGCGCCGTGCGGCGAGCTCGAAGTGGACTGGCAGGCGAAGATGGAGCGTGTCTGGTTGGTTGGGTTGTTTCGTTTTTTTTAAACCAATGATTTTGATTCCGGATGATTAACACGGTGGCCGTTTCCTCTTTTTTTCAAAAGCTGTTTAAAGCCAATTGTAGCCAATTAAACAACTTCGGACATCCCAGTGGGGTTGAAGCCACACTCTGAAACGATGGAAATCATGATGGACCATGGTTGCATTTGCCAGGCCAAAACCGACCTACAGCCACCTTCTTCTTCGCGGGTCCTTCAGGCATGGTGCACTTGTCAAGTCACTTGTGCACTTTCGGCACTTGCTAGTCTTCGTGCTGGGCTTGCGCTTTGTGCTGGGTATACCAGGAGTCATGCTTTGCACCTCTCTCTGCGTAGCAACTTCCATGTTGTTCTGATTTGGAATGTGGGTGGACACTTTGATCGTCCAGTTGAAAAGTATGATGGTCTCATATGGTCTTCAAATCCAAATGAACATCTAGGGAAGTCCAGCCAGCTGCATCTTTTGTCACATGGGATCTTTTCATTTGAATCAGGGTTTCTGGATTTCTGGACCATCTGAGGTGTGGGGAAGACCCAGCTCTGTCGAGTGCTGGCAGAGGAATACTATGTGGACAGCAAGGCGCGGCTTTTGGCGCTGTTTTCCTCTTGATTTTTCATGGGGAATCTATTGAGGCAAGATGATCAAACATTCTTGAACCATGCTGCCATGCTCGTCATGTCAAACAAGTACACTCCAAGCACAAGTTTTATGCTAGACTTTCTTCATTTTCAGGGTATTGGCTGGCTATCTCTACTCCCCCAAATCCATGTCTTGGTATTGGAACACCATCCTTTGGTTGGAAGTTCCCGGTCCTAGTCTTGAGGCCCACATTGGTTCTGGAGTGTTTCAGATGGGTCGGCGCCAGTGTCACACAAAAGCCCATAGAAGCAGGGATCAGCAATGTGGTGCATATTGTTGAGTTTTCCATAGTTTTCCCATAAAGCCCTAATTCATAAGTCACGGGGGCGGGGCAAAACATGGAAAAATCGTGGAGGAGCGCCGGTCAGGCCATGATCCGCCTGGACATGAGCGAATTTTCTGAGCCGCACAGCGTGTCACGTTTGATTGGCGCGCCTCCTGGGTATGCCTCGGGACTCAGAAGAAACAGAAAGCTCCAGAGGACTTTGCAGAGGTTTGAAGTTGGCTGAAGATTTTGATTTCGTCGACATTTCTTGGGTTTTTGAATGACCCAATCAATGTTCAACCTAGATTTGCCATGATTTTTCCCCAGTCTTTCACCCAGAATTTCACCCTCGAGGTGGGCTACAACGACCCTCGAAGTGGCCAGCTCACTGAAGCTGTGAGGCCGAAGGAACCGGACGGGGATAGGCATGGATGGAATGGACCAGAACCTTTGATATAAACATATAAAATCATATAAACTATAAACGTGAACTATCATAGTATATAGTCATATAGTCATAAAGCTTTATAATTTAATATATAATTTAATATAATTTATAACTTCGATAAAGCTTTAGGTTTCTAATGGTTTCTCTTGACCCTGCGAATCCAGCAGTATCATCTACTTCAGTATGGAGACGCACAGAACCCAATGTAATGGGGGTCATTGGGGGTCCCAATTTTGGGACACACACACACAATTCCAAATGGTTTGCACCCCGAGAATAAGAAGCTGCTGTATTTGCAACGGGATGCCTCCAATACAGCAGCTTGCAATCGACTACAATCGACCATTACATGGTATAGTAGGTGGACTTGATAGGGCCCCCTAGCATTTGATGGGGAAACAGAGTATGGTTTGAAATGGGTTTCTAGTCAAGTAAAGCCAAAAACCGAGCAATCCACAGCTCCATTTGTCGCCTTTGTCGATGCAAAACTACGAGGCGAAAACCGTACAGCGTGGTGGTGCTGGACGAAATTGAAAAGGCTCATGCCGAGGCGTGCAGGGAATGTCAATTGTGGATGAAGAACTCCTGGGGAGTTTATGAATAGGAGATCCCCCCAAATCTAATCATAGTCTTGCGATAATGATATGATATTGAATGATATTGATATGATATAATCAACTTTCTCCCCTCACCCACTAACAGTTGATAATTAGTGAAGGTGACAGTCCAGGCCACTGTTAGTGATTGTCAGTGGCTAGTGGCTGGGGGCTGTGTCCAACTTGAACACCCACAAAGATGGAACCCTTGCTTCTAGCAACAGATACAGAAAATGGGTTAGAATGATTAGAACTCCCCTTAAACTTTGCGGTCAAACTGGAATCCGCCAACAGTTCTGAGGTGGTCTAACATCCATGAAATCACTTAGTATATAAATGGAACTACCATAATAAATATATAGAGTATATAGTATACCATCACTTAGTATATATATATATATAGAGTATATATATATATAACTGATACAGGTTCCATCACTGCATCATTGATCGACACCTTTTTTTCCGCCAGGTCTTGAACTTGTTGTTGCAGGTCTTGGAGGATGGGCGCTTGACCGACGGCAAGGCACGGTGATGACCGTGGCTGTTTCACTGGGGATCTGTGGGTTTCCTAAAATAGGGCTACCCCCAAAATCACCCACTGAAAAATAGGATTTCCCATTATAAACCATCCATTTTTGGGTATTTTAGGAACCCCCCCCATCTGAGACAATTTTGAAGAAGTACCAAGTTGTCCCAAGAGATGGACTATGATGGATTACTCCATGCTCTTTTTCCGACACATTTGTTGTTTTTGAGAAGACTACTCTTTCCAGCAGGGAAGAACGGTGAGCTTCAACAACTCCATTATCGCTCGGCACTTAGAGTCCCCACATGCCTTGGTGCATCAAGCCAGCTGGTTGAAGTGTGGCTTACGGTTGGTGGGCTCAGGTAATGACCTCCAATGTGGGAAGCAAAGAAATTCTGCAACAGGCAGTAGCTGGAAAGCACTTGATAAATCTTGATACGCTGGAGGTCTTGAAATTGCACTGAATCACGAATGAAAATAGATCCATTTGACCTCGCAATGCAGTGTCATGGCGATTCTGTAACATGACCTTCTTGTTTATGGCCAAAAGCAGTTTGAAACGCGACAGATGTTGAGACCTGCCAAGATAGCCTGTCGATCTCCATTCCTGGGAAAGGGCTCCAAGTGCAGTTGCGTCTTCAGTAGACTTGCGACCCCCGTTCCCTTCTGACGCCATGGGTTGCTCTAGCTCCAAGACTTCCAAGGCCGCCAAGCCCCAGGAAGCTGTGTATGCAGCTCCCAGGGCCGAACAAGCCGAACAAGCCGAACAAGCCCAGCCTGCAGTTGAGAGCACAGAGGCTGCAGTTGAGGCAGTTGAGGCAGTTGAGACCAAGGAAGCAACGGAGGTGACAGCTGAGCAGCCTGTACTCACAGAAGCCAAGGAGGATGAGGAGAAAGTCGACGTTGAAGAAGCGGAGAAAGCCATTGGCGAACTGAAAGAAGCAGAGCTGAAGACGTCGCATGTCGAAGTAAAGCCTGAGAAGGCTGAGGATACTGAGACAGTCACCACTGCTCCCAAGGAAGACTCACCAAGGCTCCTTGATGTCAAAGTTGAAGCAGCTGAGACCCAGACCGGTCCATGTGTTTGCGGCAGCTTGTGGTGAGTCCGGCCCTAATTCGAGAATATTCAAGGCACATGCGACGTCATTTGCCGACTCTTGGTGCCTACAGAGGTCTCGGAAGTAGACGTTTGCAGGCGAAACTTGAGGATGTTTGTGCAGGGATTGATCCGATCTCAGCACTATTGCCAATGCGACGAATGGGAAGAGTGTCAAAAAGAATCAAAAAGAGCAGAGGAAGACTCATAGCACTAGGAATAGTGAATGTTGTCTCCACATGTGGCCTGGACACAGTCACACATCAAGTTCTGGCACATGGTCAGTGCAAGATTTCTCAGAGTTTGTTCGGAATTGTGTTGTTTTTCCCCAACAGCGTAAGCTTGGGGTCTTCAGCCATAGTAAAGGTTCCGGAGCAGGTCGGAGCAGCCAAATCCGCTGGGAACCGGGTTCCCAGGAAGGTTCCCAGGAAGAGTTTCCTTTTACAAGCGGATCCCTCGGAGCAGCCAAATCGGTATGGCGCAAGGTTGGGAACCGGGTTCCCAGGAAGAGGTTCCCAAGCAAGGTTTCTCAGCAAGGTTCCCAGCAAGAGGTTCCCAAGCAAGGTTCCCAGGAACAGGTTCCCAAGCAAGGTTCCCAGGCAAGGTTCCCAAGCAAGGTTCCCAACAACAGGTTCCCAAGCAAGGTTCCCAGGAAGAGGCTCCTAGCAAGAGGTTCCCAAGCAAGGTTCCCAGGAAGAGGTTCCAAGCAGGGTTCCCAAGCAAGGTTACTAGGCAAGGTTACCAGGAACAGATTCCCAAGCAAGGGTTCCCAGGAACAAGTTCCCAAGCAAGGTTCCCAGGAACAGGTTGCCAGGAACAGGTTCCCAAGCAAGGGTTCCTAGCAAGAGGTTCCCAAGCAAGGTTCCCAAGCAAGGTTCCCAGGAGGTTCCCAGCAAGGTTCCCAGGAAGAGGTTCCCAAGCAAGGTTCCCAGGAACAGGTTCCCAAGCAAGGGTTCCCTTCCCAGGAACAAGTTCCCAAGCAAGGGTTCCTAGCAAGAGGTTCCCAAGCAAGGTTTCCAGGAACAGGTTCCCAAGCAAGGTTCCCAGAAAGATGTTCCCAGAAAGACGTTCCTAGCAAGGTTCCCAGTTCCCAGGCAAGGTTACCAGGAACAGATTGCAAGGGCCCCCAATATTTTCAGGAAGAGGTTCCCAGGCAAGGTTCCCAAAAGGTTCCAAGCAAGGTTCCCAGGAACAGATCCCAAGCAAGGGTTCCCAGGCAAGGGTTCCCAAGCAAGGGTTCCCAAGCAAGGGTTCCCAGGAAGAGGTTCCCAAGCAAGGTTCTCAGGAAGAGGTTCCCAAGCAAGGTTCCCAGGAATAGGTTTTGCAAGCACGGATTTCAGTAACTGTTTTCAAGGTTTCCAGGCAACATTTCCCCAGCAAGATTTCCAGGAACATGTTTTTCCCAAACAAAAGAAATTCCCAGAACAGGTTTTCAAGCAAGTGTTTCCAGGAAGAGGTTTCCAGGAAGAGGTGTCCAAGCAAGGTTCCCAGCAAGCTGGTTCCCAAGCAATGCCTTCAGGAAGAAGTTCCCAAGCAAGGCTCCCAGCCAAAGGTTCCCAGGAACAGGTGCCCATACAAGGTTCCCAAGAACAGGTTCACAAGTAAGGTTCCCAAGCGCATTCCCAAGCAAGGTTCCCAGGAACAGAGTCTCAAGCAAGGTTGCTAGAAAGAGGTTCTCAAGCAAGTTTCCCTGGGAACACTTGCTCCTGGAAATTTTGCTGGGGAACCAGCTCTTTCTGGGAACGCTTGCTTGAGAACTTGTTCCTGCGAGGCTTGTTCCTGCTTGGAACTTTGCTTGGAAACGGTTCCGTGGACCTTGCTTGGGAACCGTTTTTGGGAACCGTACTTGCAAGCGGTTCCTAAGAATTTAGCCTTGCTTGGGAACCTCTTCCTGGATACCTGCTTGGGAGCCTCTTTTTGGAAACTTGCTTGGGAACGTTTTTCCCCAAGCGTACGTAAGCTTGGGGTCTGCAGCCACCCCAAGAACAAGATTTCCAATCAAATTTTCCAGGAACAGGTTCGCAAGCAAGGTTACCAGGAAAATTCCCAAGCCAGGTTCCCAAGTTCCCAAGCAAGGGTCCTGGGAACAGATTTCCAAGCAAGGTTCGCAAGACCAGGTTCCCAGGCAAGGTTCGCAAGAACAGGTTCACAAGCAAGGGTTCCAAGAACAATGCCCCAAGTTCCCAAGCAAGGGTTCCAAGAGCAGGTTTCCTTGCAGGGTAGCAAGGTTACCAAGCAAGGTCCTTGGGAACAGGTTCCCAAGCAAGGTTGCCACGAACAGGTCCCCAAGCAAGGTTTGCAAGCAAGCTTCTCAAGAACAGGTTCCCAAGCAAGGGTTCAAAGAAAAGGTTCCCAAGAACTGGTTCGGGTTCCAAGAACAAATTCTCTAGGAAGGTTCCGAGCAATAGGTTGCCAGCACGGTTCCCACGAACACGTTCCCAAGCATGGTTTCATGTTGCTCATGTTCCCAGGAACAGCTTTCCAAGAACAACTTGCAAAGCGAAATTTCGAAGAACATCTGCAAGCAAGGTTGGAAGCAAGAACAGAATCCCAAGCAAGGTTCCGAAAAAACAGGTTCCCGAGCAAGGTCCCAACGAACAGGTTTGAAGCAAGCAGGCAAAGTTTCCAAGAACAGGTTCCCAAGAGAGAGTTCCCAAGAACCGTTTACCAGGCAATGCTCCCAAGAGCAGGTTCCTAAGAATAGGCTCCCAAGAACAGGTTCCCAAGCAAGGCTCCCAAGAACAGGTTCCCAAGCAAGGTTCCGATAAACAAATGTCAAGCAACGTGTCCAAGAACATTGAACAACAGAATCAGAATACTGCAAAGTTTGAAGACTTGTTCTAATAACGGAACGGAGAGATTGAAGAAGAACTAGTTTTGCTTCAAAAAATGATACGGCACTCGCACATGGATAAACACACTAGACGACAGCGTGGCATGAATGAAAGCAGGAGGGAGGAGACGAGAAGATAATACACAAGAAAAATGATGATGGTGATTATGATGACGGCAATGATGATGGCGATGGCAATGACGAGGATGAATGGCGATGGAGATGATGATGAATGATAGCTGACGCGAGTCAACTGTCATATATCCACGATTTCATGCCTGTTTTGTCCCTGCAGAGGGTTTGCTCCAGGGCTGGCACCTAAGTGAGAGTCAGAATCAAAAAACATGTTGTCTTCACACAGCGAAAAAAATACACAGAGAAGATTTTACACGCAGAAGCCTTTACATAGAGAGGGATTTACACAGAGCAGCTTTTACACAGACGCTTTTGACACAGACGCTTTTACATACAGAAGCTTTTACACAGAAAAGCCTTTTCTAAAGAAGCCTTACCACATGAAGCCTTTACACAGAGCAGTTTTACACACAGACGTTTTTTCACAAAGAAGCTTTTACACACAGGAACTTTAAAGCGCAGATGTCCAAGCTTTTACACACAGGAGCTTTTGCACACACACACACGCCTTACAAAAAGAAGTTTTTAGACACAGAAGCTTTTACAGCCTTTTCACAAGAAAGCTTTTACACAGAAGCTTTTGCACAGAGATGCCTTTACAAACAGAAGCTTTTACACACAGAAGCTTTTACTCAGAGAAGCTTTTAAACAGAGCAGCTTTTACACATACAGAAGCTGTTACACAGAGAAGATTTTGCACAGAGAAGCTTTTTCACAGACAAGCGTTTGCGGGAAGGAACTTTGAGCACAAACGGTTTTTACAGACAGCAGCTTTCACACAGAGAAGCCTTTGCGCGGACCAGCGTTTACACTCAGCTTTGTTTTCACAGAGCAGCGTTTATGCGGAGCAGCTTTGACGCAGAGAGGCCTTTACACAGAGAGGCTTTTACGCACAGAGGTTTTCACACGGAAGCTTTACACAGAGAAGCTTCTACACAGAGAAGCATCTAAACAGAGCATCTTTTTACACAGAAGCATTTACGCGCACAACAGCTTTACATACAGAGTTTTTACACACAAACGCTTTTACGCATAGAAGCTTGTTTGCAGAGCAGGGTTTACACAGAGCAGCTTTTACACACCGAAGCTTTTACACAGAGAGAGGCCTTTGCACAGAGCAGCTTATACAATCTTATGCACACAGAAACTTTAAACACGCAAATGCCCAAGCGTTTACGCAGACAGGTCTTTACACATAGAGGTATTTACACAAAAGTTCTTCACACAGATGCGGCAAATGCTTCTACACACACAAGCTTTTGAACACAGGTGCCTTTCCACACAGAAGCATTTACCCAGAGATGCTTTGACATATACACGCCTATACACACAGAAGCTTTTAGACACAGATGGTTTTTCAGAGAATCACAGAAGCTTTGACACAGAGAAGCCTTTACAAAGAGAATCTTTTACACACAGAAGCTTTTACACACACACACAAGCTTTTCCACAGAAGCTTTTGCGCAGAGAAGCTTTTGAGCACAGGAGCTTTTGCACACAGACGTCTTTATACACAGAAGCTTGTACACACGGAGGCTTTTACGCACAGAAGCTTTTACACAGAGAAGCCTTTACACACAGACGCTTTCCCACAGAAAAACTGATTCCACAGAGCAGCTTTTACACATTTCAAAAAATCGCAATTTTAGGTAAGTTATTGACGTTCGGCCATCATATCGTGCGAAAGGGTTGCACCGGCGTTGGAAAATCGCAATTTTTGACGTTGGACAATCATTTTGCGTAAAAGGGTTGCGCCTGACCTTGTAAAATCGCAATTGTACACCTGTTTTATTTCGCGCGAAACCGTTGTGCCTGACGTTCCAAAATGGATAAAGTCGCAATTTGACACCAATTCTTGAACGTTTGCACCTGACGTTTAAAAAATTCAGTTTCCCACAGTTATTGCCGTTTGACTTTCATGCCACGCTTGCATCTGAACTTTCAAAATCACAATTTTACACAAGTTGTTTAATGGTTGACCCTCATTTCCTGCGAAGGGGCTGTGCCGGGCCTACCAAATTTGCATTTTGCCACGTGTTTGTGTGTCCGACCTGCGCGATCTCTGCAGAGGGTTGCCCGTGCTCAAAAGAAATTCACATTCCACCACATGTTTGGGCGTTCGAAACGCACAATCTCCGCAGACGGTTGCTGCGGGCAAAGAAGTTTCGCATTTCACCACACCACATGTTTGCCCATCCGACATGCACGATCTCCGCAGAGGGTTGCCCAAGGACAAACAAGACCCGCATTTCGCCACACGTTTGGGTGTCCGACACGCCGCAGAGGGTAACGTATCGTAAGCCACCGCCTGGCTGTCGCTGCCGCCAGAATCCCTACCCTCTTAAAAATGGAATTTGAGGGGGGGGAGTCGTACTGAAATTTCATTTTAAAATTCCATTTTTGCAATCATGCTTTCTCAATGATCACTATTCCTCATCATTCCATGTCATTGGCAAGCAGGTGAAAATTAAATACTTGCGCTTAGCTCCGGAGGGGCTAAGCACGTGTCAGACTGAAGCAGCACATGTGTAGGGATGGCATCCCTCCAAAAAATTGCGCTGCCGTGATCATACTTGCGCTTAGCTCCGGAGGAGCTAAGCGCAAGTATTTTCAAACCAGTTCCCAAGGCTTGTTAAGAAATGTTACTTTACAATTCCATTCGAGGGGTTGGATCACTATCCCAGGGTTTCCAAGCAAAAACAAGATGCAGCCCACTAACCCGAATGCTCACACATATGTTAATGGTACAGATGTCAAAACGCATGGATATGCAGTCGCGCGCAACACTTTTCTGCAATAGTTTACTTGAACAGTCTTGTACAGATTTCCCCTGTTACCAGTCTGCAGTGTGGAGTGGAAAGTGTAGAGTGTGGAGTGTGGAGTGTAAAGTGTGGAGTGTGGAGTGTAAAGTGAGGAGTGGGGAGTATAGAGTGTGTAAAGTGTAGAATTGGAGTGTAAAGTGCAGAGTGTGGAGTGTAAAGTGTAGAGTGGGGAGTGTGAAGTGTAGCGTGTGGAGTGTGGAGTGTGGAGTGAGCAGTGTAAATTTAAAAGTGTGGAGTGTGGAGTGCAGAGTGTAAAGCGAAAAATGTGAAGTGAGGAGCGTGGAGTGTGGAGTGTGGAGTGGAAAGTGTAGAGTGTAGAATGTAGAGCGTAGAGTGTCGAGTGAGGGGTGTAAAGTGTAAAGTGTGGAGTGTGGAGTGTAAAGTGAGGAGTGTGGAGTGTAAAGTGTGGAGTGTAAAGTGTGGAGTGCGGAGTGTGGTGTAAAGTGAGAAGTGTGGAGCGTGGAGTGTGGAGTGTGGAGGGTAAAGTGTAAAGTGTGGAGTGTAAAGTGAGGAATGTGGAGTGTGGAGGGTGGAGTGGAAAGTGTAGAGTGTGGAGTGTGGAGTGTAATATGTAAAGTGTGGAGTGCAGAGTGTAGAGTGTACAGTGTAGAGTGTGGAGTGTGGAGTGTAAAGTGTAAAGTGTAGAGTGTCAAGTGTAGAGTGTGGAATGTAGAGTGTAAAGTGTAAAGTGTAAAGTGTAGAGTGTGGAGTGAGGAGTGTAAAGCGTGTAGTCAGTGTGGAGTCAGTGTGGAGTCAGTGTGGAGTCAGTGTGGAGTCAGTGTGGAGTCAGTGTGGAGTCAGTGTGGAGTGTAAAGTGTAGAGTGTGGAGTGTGGAGTGGAAAGTGTGGAGTGTGGAGTGTGGAGTGTAAAGTGTAGAGTGTGAAGTGTGGAGTGTGGAGTGTGGAGTGTAAAGTGAGGAGTGTGGAGTGAGGAGTGTGGAGTGTGTAAAGTGTAGAGTGTGGAGTGTAGAGTGTAAAGTGTAGAGTGCGGAGTGTGGAGTGTAAATTGTAGAGTGTGAAGTGTGTTGTGTAAAGTGTAGAGTGAGGAGTGTGGAGTGTAAAGTGTGGAGTGTAAAGTCTCAAGTGAGAAGTGAGGAGTGTAAAGTGCAAAGTGTAAAGTGTGGAGTGTAAAGTGTAGAGTGTGGAATGTGGAGTCTACAGTGTAAATTGTGGAGTGTGGAGTGTAAAGTGTAGAGTGTGGAGTGCGGAGCTTCCCTCATAGACACGGCGACGCCACAGGAAAACCAGAGACTTGAGACAAGACACATGGATGCAGAAAAGCCACACATTTCGTACGAGACTTCCTGCAAGTTTGACATTTTCGACACGTTAGCAAACAGGTTGGAATGTCACAAAGTGCTACGCCTGCCACGCAAAACGACATGACAACCTGCTTGGACACCTTCGAAAAGGAGAGGTTTTGCAGCTTCCCCCATAGACACGGCGACGCCACAGGAAAACCAGAGACTCGAGACGAGACACGTGGGTGCAGAAAAACGAGCATTTCGTGCGAGACTTCCTCTAATGTTCACACTTTGTAGCTTCAAAATCGACGTTTTCCTACGAGTGTTCGTAGGAACCTCTAAATTTTACAACCTCAAAATCGATGTTTCGTGCGAGGCTTCCGTCAATTTTCAGCACATGTCACAAAATGCCACGCCTGCCACGGAATTTGCAACTTGTCGCCACTTGACGCAGCCCTGCCAATGCGATTTGCAAAAAACACTCAACACGACACGTCTAAAGTGGTGCGCCTGCCACGAAAAATG
The DNA here is from genome assembly GCA_947184155.2 of Cladocopium goreaui. NCBI lineage: Eukaryota > Dinophyceae > Suessiales > Symbiodiniaceae > Cladocopium > Cladocopium goreaui. Next base: position 127,705 of record CAMXCT020003079.1, on the reverse strand, counting down.
ACGATGCACACGTCCAAAGTGCTGCGCCTGCCACGAAAACTGCCACGCATCTTCTGAAAACGTCGCAAAAGTATTGCGCCTGCCACACAAAACGATTTTCGACACGTTACAAAACACCTCTGAATGTCACGAAGTGCCACGCCTGCCACGCGAAACGAAGCAACCAGACGTTTGAAACCTCCAAAAATGACCACCTCTGCAGAACTTACCATAGGCACGGCCATTTGGCAATCGCGCGGACGGTTGCGGACGGTTGCGGACGGTTGCGGACGGTTGCAGACGGTTGCGACCGTGAATGCAGCGTCGAGCGAACGCACCCTCAACCCCCAGAGTGAAACGGGAACGCTTGCTACGCATTCCGGAAAAAGTGGAATTCGACATGTTGGTTTTGTCCCCCCCCCGCCCTCCCCATCTATAGGGGTAGGGAATTTGCCAGAGAGAAATAGAAGAACTGGAGAAGTCTGATTTTGCAGGGGTTCACATACAATTTGATCCGGTGGAAGTTAGCTGAACTCCTGTGTGCCAACTCCTGTGTAACAATTTCTGTGCAAATGACCTTGCAGGCAGGAGTCTTGTAGGAGTTCAAGTAGAAGTGGATCACCTGCAAGTCAACTCCTGTGTAAATGACATTTTTCAAGTTTTGTAGGAGTTCCCTAGAAGTTGATCACCTGTAGCTGATGTAGGTGATGTTGTCTATGGTGTAGATGATGAGGATGATGTTGTAAGTGATGTAAGGTTAGATAGGCTTGAAGATGTAGGTGATGTAGAGGATGCAGTGATATAGATGATGGTGTAGGTCATGTATGCGTTGTAGATGATGTATCTCATGTAGATGAGGCTGATGGAAAAAGATTGTGTAGGTGATGTAGATTGTGTAGGTGATATAGATGATGATGATGATGGTGGTGGTGGTGATGATGATGATCATGATGATCATGATGATGATGATGATGATGGTGTAGATGAAGATCCAGAGAAGATGGTGTAGAAGATGGTATAGAAGATGTAAAGGACATAAGAGATGTGGAAGATGTATGTTAGGTAGATGAAGCGAAGAGTGAGGCGGGCAGCAGTTCTTTGGGAAGAAAACCCTTCGCACAAGCTTCCGGCATACTGGCCACAGTATTGCAAACGCTTTTGGAAAAGCGTTTTTTCATAAAGTGTTTGTGCTGTGATTACACCTTGCACGCCCGACTTCTAGAGTAAAAAGGGCAGGGCAATAAACATACTTCACTCATTGCGTGTTTGGCAGCTGTTTTTGTTCCCGAGAGCGTCTGAGCGCAGGGTTCTTCCAATAGTGGGGGTCTGTATCTTCTCATCTTCACATCCTCTCATCTTCACATCTCATCTTCATCCTCTCATCTTCACATCTTTTCATCTTTACATCCTCTCATCTTCACATCCTCTCATCTTCACATCTCATCTTCACATCCTCTCATCTTCACATCTTTTCATCATCTTCACATCTGCTCATCTTCCTCTCATCTTCACATCTTCCTCTCATCTTCACATCTCTCATCTTCACACATCTTCACACCTCTCATCTTCACATCTGCTCATCTTCACATCTGCTCATCTTCACATCTGCTCATCTCATCTTCACATCTTCACATCTTCTCATCTTCACATCTGCTCATCTTCACATCTGCTCATCTTCACATCTGCTCATCTTCACATCTTCTCATCTTCACATCCTCATCTTCACATCTTCTTCACATCTTCTGCTCATCTTCACATCTGCTCATCTTCACACCTTCCTCATCTTCACATCTGCTCATCTTCACATCTGCTCATCTTCACATCTGCTCATGTTCACATCTGCTCATCTTCACATCTTCTTATCTTCACACCTGCTCACCTTCTCTCTCACGCCTTCTTTTTATCTTTCTCTCTTAAGGCCGAGGGTGGTGCCGGCGGCGAGTCACGAAACGCGGCACGAAATGAGGGTCGATCGGCAAAAACTGAGGAATTTGACGTCAACCCTTTCGCACGAAATGAGGGTCGATCGGCAAAAACTGAGGTAAAATTGCGATTTGACTTGTCCCGGAGCAACCCTTTCGCACGAAATGATGGTCGATCGGCAAAAATTGAGGCAAAAATGCGATTTGACTTGTCCTGGAGCAACCCTTTCACACGAAATGAGGGTCGATCGGCAAAAACTGAGGTAAAATTGCGATTTGACTTGTGCCGGAGCAACCCTTTCGCACGAAACGAGGGTCGATCGGCAAAAACTGAGGTAAAATTGCGATTTGACTTGTGCCGGAGCAACCCTTTCGCACGAAATGAGGGTCGATCGGCAAAAACTGAGGTAAAATTGCGATTTGACTTGCCCCGGAGCAACCCTTTCGCACGAAATGAAGGTCGATCGGCAAAAACTGAGGTAAAATTGCGATTTTACTTGTCCCGGAGCAACCCTTTCGCACGAAATGAGGGTCGATCGGCAAAAACTGAGGTAAAATTGCGATTTGACTTGTCCCGGAGCAACCCTTTCGCACGAAATGAGGGTCGATCGGTAGAAACTGAGGTAAAATTGCGATTTTTCCTGTGCCGGAGCAACCCTTTCGTCTGTGTGTAAAAGCGTCTGTGTGTAAAAGCGTCTGTGTGCAAAAGCTTCTGTGTGTAAAAGCGTCTCTGTGTGTAAAAGTCTCTGTGTGTAAAAGCGTCTGTGTGTAAAAGCGTCTGTGTGTCAAAGCGTCTGTGTGTAAAAGCGTCTGTGTGTAAAAGTGTTTGTGTGTAAAGTGTTTGTGTAAAAGCGTTTGTGTGTAAAAGCCTCTGTGTGTAAATGTGTTTGTGTGTAAAAAGCGTCTGCGTGTAAAAGCGCCTGTGTGTAAAAGTGTTTGTGTGTAACAGTGTTTCTGTGTAAAAGTGCCTGTGTGTAAAAGCGTCTATGTGTAAAAGCGTCTGTGTGTAAAAGTGTCTGTGTGTAAAGGCGTCTGTGTGTAAAAGGGTCTGTGTGTAAAAGCGTCTGTGTGTAAAAGCGTCTGTGTGTCAAAGCGTTTGTGTGTAAAAGCGTCTGTGTGTAAAAGTGTTTGTATGTAAAAGCTTCTGTGTGTAAAAGCTTCTGTATGTAAAAGCTTCTGTGTAAAAGCTTCTGTGGGTAAAAGCTTTGTGTGTAAAAGCGTCTGTGTAAAAGCGTCTGTGTGTAAAAGTGTTTGCGATGCAAACTATTGTCTTGCACTTCTCACTATTTTGTCTTGATACTCCTCTTCTCGACTGCCTATAACACAGCTTTCATATATCGTTTCTAATATTGCGTCTCCATACTAACAAGAGAAGACCCTGCTCCTCTACGCTCTCGGGCCATCCGTCGTCTAGTTTCTCGCTGTTGGGGATACTCTTTGGGCTTTTTTTTCCCAAAAGCATCTCCGATGCTTGGGTTCTCGTTTAGTTGAACTTGCCGCGAGGGAGCGATACGGAAGTGATGAGAGGATGGACGGAGGGGAAACCGTGGGAAATAGCTTGGGGAGAGGTCCGTTGGGAGGGAACGGATGGAAGCGACGACTGGGTGGACGGAGAGGAACCCGTGGGAAATAGCTTGGGGAGAGCTCCGTGGGGAAGGAGCGGGAAGTAAGCGACGACAGGGTGGACGGAGGGGAAACCGTGGGAAATAGCTTGGAAAGAGCTCCGTGGGGAAGGAGCGAGATGGAAGCGACGAGAGGGTGGACGGAAGGGAAGCCGTGGGAAATAGCTTGGGGAAAGCTCCGTGGGGAAGGAGCGATACGGAAGCGACGACAAGGTGGACGGACAGGAAACCGTGGGAAATAGCATGGGGAGAGCTCCGTTGGGAAGGAGCGATACGGAAGCGATGAGAGGGTGGACGGAAAGGAAGCCGTGGGAAATATCTCGGGGAGAGCTCCGTGGGGAAGGAGCGGGATGGAAGCGACGACGGGGGGAGAGCTCTGTTAAGAAGGAGCGAGATGGAAGCGACGACAGGGTGGACGGAGGGGAAACCGTGGGGAATAGCATGGGGGGAGCTCTGTGGGGAAGGAACGGATGGAAGCGACGACAGGCTGGACGGAAAGGAAACCGTGGGAAATAGCTTGGGGAGAGCTCCGTGGGGAAGGGGCGATACGGAAACGACGAGAGGGTGGATGGAAAGGAAACCGTCGGAAATAGCTTGGGGAGAGCTCCGTGGGGAAGGAGCGAGATGGAAGCGACGACAGGGTGGACGGAAGGGAAACTGTGGGAAATAGCTTGGGGAGAGCTCCGTTGGGAAGGAGCGATATGGAAGCGATGACAGGGTGGGAGGCTGTGGGAAATAGCTTGGGGAGAGGTCCGTGGGGAAGGAGCGAGATGGAAGCGACGAGAGGGACGGAGGGGAAACCGTGGGGAATAGCTTGGGGAGAGCTCCGTTCGGAAGGAGCGGGATGGAAGGGACGACAGGGTGGAGGAGAGCTGCGTTGAGAAGGAGCGGCGACAAGGTGGATGGATGGGAAACCGTGGGAAATAGCTTGGGGAGAGCTCGGGTTTTCAGGACAAATTCCATCAATGCGATTCCCCCGAAAAATTGTGCGCCCAGGACTTTTCAAGTGGTTTGCAATCGTGACATGCATATCTTCGTTGGCAGGGAGCGACACTAAAAATGCACTGCTGTTGGCACGGGCTTTTCAGGAGACAAATTTCATCAATACGATTGTTCCGAAAAACTGTGCGCCCAAAACCTGCCAAAGTTTCCAAACCCTGGGCCATGGGACATGGTAGCTTCGTTGGCAGGGAGCGAGACTAAAAGAACGGAGCTGTTGGCACGGATTTTTCAGGACAAATTCCATCAACGCGATTGTTTTGAAAAACTGGTGCCAAAGACTTCTCAAACGATGTCTAAGCGCTGGGCAAAGGGACATGCCGGACATGCATGGGAAAAAGTTCTTTGCCGGAGGGGTTTTCATTTTGCTCGGCGTTCTGTCCCGTTCTGTCCGTCGATGCTTGGTTTTCGCTCCCTTTGCGGCGAGGCAAGGATATGCATCAGCGTGAACGGACAGGTGGCGAAATAGCTTGGGAAGAGCTCTGCTGGGAGGGAGCGGCACTGAAAATGCGGAGCTGTTGGCGCGGGTTTTACACAGAGCAGCTTACAGAGGAGCTTTACACAGAGGAGCTTTACACGGAGGATCTCTTACACAGAGAAGCTTGTACACAAAGAGGACTTTACACGCAGAATCTTTTACACGGAGAAACTTTTAATGCCAACACCGGATTAATAAACCACCCCCCAGAAGGTCAGGGTAGACCTTGCAAGGTCTTTTTTGGTTTTCCCCTAAATAAACGGACCCTGAGCCATAAAATTTTGGATATGATTAGATTTGATAGCTGATACCTCATGGAACCCATAAGATTCCATGGGTTTTGATTAGATTTGAGTCTTGAAACCAATTGGATTTGATAAGATTGAGGTCTTAAAATCTCATGAATCCCATCAGATTCCATTGGCTCATGGTTATAGGAAGTTGACTTGTGGTCTTCAGATTCCTGCCCAGGGTGATGATTTTTATAAAGAATTTTGGATAAAAAACATGATTTCAGCACTGGTGGTTGATTAATCGGGGGAGTTGCATGTGCATCATACTGGTGGTCAAGGATTTCTGGAGCCAGTGTGAGGCTGATACATGAGTTGCTGGGCCGTGACATGGCAATTGATATACTTATTTTTGCGGACGATATAGAGGCCATCGCGGGGGTTTATTAATCTGGGGTGAACATCTGTTTTTAAATTGCATTTTGTTTTGGGCAGTGGTGGTTGATTAATCGGGAGGGGTTTATTAATCCTCACTTGACATTACACAGGAAAGGCTTGACACACAGAAGCTTTTACACAGAGAAGTCTTTATACAGAGTAGTCTTGACACAGAGAAGCTTGCACACACAGAGGCTTTTACACAGAGAAGCCTTTTACACAGAGCAGCTTTTTCACAGAGGAGCTTTTTCACGGAAAAGCTTGTACACGCAGAGGCTTTGACACAGAGAAGTCTTTACACAGAGGAGCTTTTACACAGAGAAGTTTGTACACAGAGGAGCTTTTACACACAGACGCTTTTACACAAAGATACTTTTACACAGAGCAGTTTTTACACAGAAACGTTTATACACAGACGGTTTACACACGGAAGCTTTTAAACACAGAAGCTTTTACACGGGAAAGCCTTTACACAGAGGAGCTCTTACACACAGAAGTTTTTACACAAAAAAGCGTTTACACTACAGAAACTTTTACGCACAGAATTTTTTACACACAGACGTGTTTACACAGGAGCGTTTACACACAGAAGCCTCCACGCACAGAAGCTTTTACGCAGAGTAGCTTTTACACAGAGGAGCTTTTGCACACAGAAGCCTTTTACACAGAAGTCCTTCTTACACAAAGGAGATTTACACAGAAACTTTTACACACAGACGCGTTTATACACAGGAAGTTTTACACACAGAAGCGTTTACGACGCACTGAAGCTTTTACACAGAGCAGCTTTTACGCACAGAAGCTTTTACACAAAAAAGCCTTTTCAGAGAGAAGTTTTTACACACAGAGGCTTTTGCACAAGGACACTTTTAGACAGGAAAGCTTTTACACACAGAAACTTTCACAGACAGAAGCTTTTTACACCGAGAAGTCTTACACAGAGGAGCTTTTACGCACCGACGGGTTTGCACAGATAAGTCTTTACACGGAGGAGTTTTTGCACACACCGTTTTAACAAAAATCGTTTACGCACAGAGGAGCTTTACACACAGAAGCTTTTACACACAGAAGCTTCTGCACGGGAAAGCCTTTACACAGATAAGCTCTTACACACAGAAGCTTTTACACTCAGAAGATTTTACACAAAAACGCCTTTACACAGAAACTTTGACACACAGACGCGTTTACACAGAGGAGTCTTGACACAAGGACGCGTTTACACACAGAAGCCTTTACGCACAGACGCTTTTTTGCACAGAGTAGCTGCTACACAGAAAAGTCTTTACACAGAGAAAGTCTTGACACAGAGGAGTTTTTACACAGAGAAGTCCTTACACACAAAGGAGATTTACACACAGAAGCTTTTACACACAGACACGTTTACACACAGACAGAAGGTTCTACAAATAGAGGCTCTTTCGGCGCACAGAAACTTTTCCACAGAGCAGCTTGTACACACACAGAAGCTTTTACACAAAAAAGCCTTTACACAGAGAAGTTTTTACACACAGGAGCTTTTGCACAAGGAAACTCTTACACAGGAAAGCTTTTACACACAGAAACTTTCACACACACAGAAGCTTGTTACACCGTCAAGTCTTACACAGAGGAGCTTTTGCGCACAGACACGTTTACACAGAGAAGCCTTTACACAGAGGAGCTTTTGCACACAGAAGCCTTTTACGCACAGAACCTTTTGCACAAAGTAGCTTTTACCCAGAGAAGTCTTAGTACAGAGAAGCTTTTACGCAAAGACGCGTTTACACAGAGAAGTCTTTACACAGAGGAGCCTTTACGCACAGACGCGTCTACACAGAGAAGTCTTTACACAGAGGAGCTTTTGCACACAGAACCTTGTACACACGCTCACGCACACACACAGAAGGTTTTACAAACAGACAACTTTACGGTGCACAGAACTTTTACAGACATACAGCAGCTTTTATGCAGCGAAGCTTGTACACACTGGGGAGCTTTTATACACAGAAGCTTTTGCAGAAGGATTTTTTTTTAAATACATACACACAGAAACATTTCCACACTGAAGCTTTTACACACAGAAACTTTTACACACAGAAGCTTTTACACAAAAAACCTTTTACACAAAGGAGCTTTTACACACAGACGGGTTTACACAGAGGAGTCTTTACACACGGAGGCGTTTACACAGGAAAGCTTTTACACACAGAAGCTTTTACACAGAGTAGTTTTTACACAGAGAAATCTTTACACAAAGAAGTCTTGACACAGAGAAGCTTGCCCACACAGAGGCTCTTACACAGAGAAGTCGTTTACACAGAGAATCTTTTACACACAGAAGCTTTTACACAAACAAAACCTTAACACAGAGGAGCTTTTACAGACAGAAGCTGGTACGCAAAGAAACTTTCACAAACAGACATTTTTACAAACAGAAACTTTTACACACAGAGGACGTTTTACACAGAAGCTTTTACGCAAAAAAACTTTACACAAGCTTTTACGCAAAGAAACTTTTACACGCAGAAACTTTTACACGCAGAAGTTTTCTCAAAAAAACATCTACACAGAGGAACTTTTACACACAGAAACTTGCACGCACAGACGCGTTTACACACAGTAACTTTTACGCATAGAACATGTTTGTACAGAGATGTCTTTACCCATCTTTCATCAGGTCTCATTTTTCATGACCATTCTGTCACCTTCATATCTTCGTTTTCATGCTCTTTTGGTCAACTCCCTCCGTCGTTTAGTTTTCATTTCGCATGGTGTTCTGTCCGTCCACGCTTCGTCCTCGCCCCCTCTGCGGCGAAGCAATCTAAACGAGAACCCAGGAATAAATAGCGACTAGAAAGATGGGATAGAGTTAATTACATTTGCAGAAATAGCGACTAGAAGAATGTAGATTTAGCTGACACAGCATGCTGTGGTGAATTGTGGCCCCTGATACCATCAGTGCGCATGATGTTTCAGTAAAGATCTTACACCGAGTTTGTGCAGAGCGCAGTTGCCCACACCACAGGTTCTTTTTAAAAAGTGTGTTGTGCGCCGTCTTGCTTTTGGGTTCTCTGGCCCACCTTGTTTGCTTCAACAATCAAAAGCTTTTTGACGCATTAAAACACACAAGAGCGGGATAAATTGATACAAATTATTGTTTTCAGGATTCATGAAGACACTCTGAGTCTCCAATCAAGCCACGTTTCTTCCAGCTGCTGCTCGGTCAAAGCCTGTCCTGTTTCATTGTGAGGGCTCCAAGTGCAGTTGTGTCTTCAGTAGACTTGCGATCCCCGTTCCCTTCTGACGCCATGGGTTGCTCTAGCTCCAAGACTTCCAAGGCTGCCAAGCCCCAGGAAGCTGTGTATGCAGCTCCCAGGGCCGAACAAGCCGAACAAACCGAACAAACCCAGCCTGCAGTTGAGAGCACAGAGGCTGCAGTTGAGGCAGTTGAGGCAGTTGAGACCAAGGAAGCAACGGAGGTGACAGCTGAGCAGCCTGTCCCCACAGAAGCCAAGGAGGATGAGGAGAAAGTCGACGTTGAAGAAGCGGAGAAAGCCATTGGCGAACTGAAAGAAGCAGAGCTGAAGACGTCGCATGTCGAAGTAAAGCCTGAGAAGGCTGAGGATACTGAGACAGTCACCACTGCTACCAAGGAAGACTCACCAAGGCTCCTTGATGTCAAAGTTGAAGCAGCTGAGACCCAGACCGGTCCATGTGTTTGCGGCAGCTTGTGGTGAGTCCGGCCCTAATTCGAGAATATTCAAGGCACATGCGACGTCATGTGCCGACTCTTGGTGCCTGCAGAGGTCTCGGAAGTAGACGTTTGCCGGCGAGACTCAAGGATGTTTGTGCAGAGATTGATCCGATCTCAGCATTCTGCTATCGCGACGAATGCGAACAGTGTCAAAACAGCAGAGGAAGACTCGTAGTCCTAGGAATTGTGAATGTTGTCTCCGCGTGTAGATTGGACACAGTCCCAGATCAAGATCTGACACATGGACAGTGCAGGATTTTTCACAGTGTGTTCGCAATTTTGTTGCTTTGACAATCAAAGGTTCTTTGACAATTGAGAATGCACAAGAACGGGATAAATTGATACAAATTATTGTTTTCAGGATTCATGAAGACACTCTGAGTCTCCAATCAAGCCACGTTTCTTCCAGCTGCTGCTCGGTCAAAGCCTGTTTCATTGTGAGGGCTCCAAGTGCAGTTGTGTCTTCAGTAGACTTGCGATCCCCATTCCCTTCTGACGCCATGGGTTGCTCTAGCTCCAAGACTTCCAAGGCTGCCAAGCCCCAGGAAGCTGTGTATGCAGCTCCCAGGGCCGAACAAGCCGAACAAGCCGAACAAGCCCAGCCTGCAGTTGAGAGCACAGAGGCTGCAGTTGAGGCAGTTGAGGCAGTTGAGACCAAGGAAGCAACGGAGGTGACAGCTGAGCAGCCTGTCCCCACAAAAGCCAAGGAGGATGAGGAGAAAGTCGACGTTGAAGAAGCGGAGAAAGCCATTGGCGAACTGAAAGAAGCAGAGCTGAAGACGTCGCATGTCGAAGTAAAGCCTGAGAAGGCTGAGGATACTGAGACAGTCACCACTGCTACCAAGGAAGACTCACCAAGGCTCCTTGATGTCAAAGTTGAAGCAGCTGAGACCCAGACCGGTCCATGTGTTTGCGGCAGCTTGTGGTGAGTCCGGCCCTAATTCGAGAATATTCAAGGCACATGCGACGTCATGTGCCGACTCTTGGTGCCTGCAGAGGTCTCGGAAGTAGACGTTTGCCGGCGAGACTCAAGGATGTTTGTGCAGAGATTGATCCGATCTCAGCATTCTGCTATCGCGACGAATGCGAACAGTGTCAAAACAGCAGAGGAAGACTCGTAGTCCTAGGAATTGTGAATGTTGTCTCCGCGTGTAGATTGGACACAGTCCCAGATCAAGATCTGACACATGGACAGTGTAAGATTTTTCACAGTGTGTTCGCAATTTTGTTGCTTTGGCAATCAAAGGTTCTTTGACAATTGAGAATGCACAAGAACGGGATAAATTGATACAAATTATTGTTTTCAGGATTCATGAAGACACTCTGAGTCTCCAATCAAGCCACGTTTCTTCCAGCTGCTGCTCGGTCAAAGCCTGTCCTGTTTCATTGTGAGGGCTCCAAGTGCAGTTGTGTCTTCAGTAGACTTGCGATCCCCGTTCCCTTCTGACGCCATGGGTTGCTCTAGCTCCAAGACTTCCAAGGCTGCCAAGCCCCAGGAAGCTGTGTATGCAGCTCCCAGGGCCGAACAAGCCGAACAAGCCGAACAAGCCCAGCCTGCAGTTGAGAGCACAGAGGCTGCAGTTGAGGCAGTTGAGGCAGTTGAGACCAAGGAAGCAACGGAGGTGACAGCTGAGCAGCCTGTCCCCACAGAAGCCAAGGAGGATGAGGAGAAAGTCGACGTTGAAGAAGCGGAGAAAGCCATTGGCGAACTGAAAGACACAGAGCTGAAGACGTCGCATGTCGAAGTAAAGCCTGAGAAGGCTGAGGATACTGAGACAGTCACCACTGCTACCAAGGAAGACTCACCAAGGCTCCTTGATGTCAAAGTTGAAGCAGCTGAGACCCAGACCGGTCCATGTGTTTGCGGCAGCTTGTGGTGAGTCCGGCCCTAATTCGAGAATATTCAAGGCACATGCGACGTCATGGCGTGCTGACTCTTGGTGCCTGCAGAGGTCTCGGAAGTAGACGTTTGCTGGTGAGACTCGAGAATGTTTGTGCAGAGATTGATCCAATCTCAGCACTATTGCCAACGCGACGAATGCGAACAGCGTCAGCATTAAAAAATATGAACAGTGCTTCATTTTTGTACATTCTGAGTGACGTGTGCTTTCCAGAAACTGACTGAGCACTCATCATCCTCGGTCGCCTTCAGCAATCAAATCTCGCGACGACAATTTTCCCAGCATTGACTGATATTTTCCAAGCTTTTTTTCTGCAGGCAGATCGGGGGCTATTGTTGGTTCTTGCTTACACTTATTATACAATTTTGTATACATTTAATTATATACCTTATATTATTGGTTATACAGTTATACAGTGCTTATAACCCTTTTTTTTGCAGGCTATTTAGCTCCATTTTCATCCCATTTTTTCAAGAGCCAGGCTGCAGGAATTGGATCCTATGGAGAGCTGCGGCGAGCCGTGCAAGCACAGCTGCAGCAAAAGTTCAGGCAATGGCACCAGAAGGGAGGATTTAGGGACGACATCAGCTGGGCAAATGATCAAATTCAGAACTGCTATATCTAAAGATCGTTTTCAACATCACATATTTTGCAACTTATGACGATATTCTTGACAATATGATAGAAAGAGATATGGGTTTGTCTCAAAACAGCGTACCCCCAAATCCAATGCTTGTTCATCATATTTTCCCGAGTAGCATCCAATAGCTATTTTTCTGGGTGTGCAGCATTTTCAGACACAGCCATTTTTTTAGTCAAGACACAGCAGGCCCGAGTTTCTGAATCGCATCGACGAGCTCCTGGTCTTCCAAGCGCTCTCCAATGTCCAACTCACAAAGATTGCAGGGAGACCTGGGACATAGCGCTGAGGGCTCAGTCATGCACTGTACTGTCCACATGACCACAACCCATCACCCTCCCAAGATTGTCAATGACACGTTGGATTTGTTTCGAATGACATGCACAGGGGTCCATGAAGGAGATTAATTATACAGTATATTGAATTCTGAACTATATTGCCTTGCTCTACGTCAGAGTTGATTGTCTGATAACTGGGTACCTTTCCAAATCCTATGGCTAGGCTTGTAAAATTGGGTGAGATGCCTGGCAGCTACCAGACCCGTCAGAGCTAGGTTTTGTTGAAGGAAGTTCCAATGTATACCTAAGGTTATACCACCTATTTACATGTTTATTTATTTGTATACCTCCCAAACGGAAATTCCAATACAAACAAACTTGTGGTTAACTAGTGGATTTAGTGGTGTACCGGTGTACCCCGAAATTTTCAGGTACCAAACCCATTTGGCCGACAGGTGCAACTGGTGTTGGGAGATGCTCAGCAGCGAGCCATCATAGCCTTTGATCAGGTGATTTGGGTGATGGACACCGCATCAGTGGGGTTTCCAGATAGAGTTGTATCAAAGATTATCAAAGTGATACAGGCTTTAAAAAGTGTGAATCATTGTGATTAGCGATAAAGTGATTTTTAGGTCCGAGGTTTGTAATGTTGGTGAATGTTGTTTAAATATCCATGAAAAATCAACGATATATACCAAGATATCAGTCCCTGAGAAGGTACTTAACCCCGCAGATCATGCTCCAGCCATACTTCCTGAGAAGGTACCTGGATCCATAGGGAACATTACATCCCCATTACATCTAACCTATCATATTATAATTTTCCCAATTATCACATAATCCATCCAAATTATTCAAAAATATATCCGATATCCTAATTATCCAATAATATATCCCAATTACATCCCAATTGCCCTTATCATCTTATCAAATCAAATCCTCTTTACTTTTTCTCTTCGGTACATGGAATATAGCCATATAGCTATCGGACATGATCTACTTTCATGGGTCATTTCCCATTAGTTATCTTAAATTACCAGATATCCCCAGGCCCCACAGTATCCCCACAATATCCATTCATGTATCCCATCATTGATATCCCAATGGTAGATCCCATAGTATATCAGTATATCCCGTAATATGAAGATTCCATAGTATATCTCATGAATAATATATATATATATACATATATATATATATATACATATATATATATATTCATTAATATCCCATTGATTATAACTAATATCCCATTGAGTATCCCAGTGATGTCCCTTTGATCTCCACGAAGGCAGCTCTCCAGACGGGACGCGCCCATCGGCCGTTGGACCTCAACTGGACGGTGCCGTCGGTGATGTCGTCCCAAAATGGGTGAAGACATGGTGTCCTACGCCATGGCGGATCCAGAAAATGGATGGAAAATGGATGGTTAATAATGGACAGTCCCAAATAACCTGGATTTTTTATGATTTTTTTACTGGGGGTAGCCCCCAAATTATGGACACCTCCAAATGAACAATGGTGAAATCAACCAGGAATTCTGATTTCATCATGAAAACAATGTCGAGTGAAGCAAGGAACAAACGGGAATTTAAACATCTCAAAGGGGACAACGTGATTTTAATCCATCAACACCATGTGCGGAGTGCGGACACCACCGCAGCAACAACTTCCCGCTTTGACACATTTATCTATTTCCAAGAATGAGGATCACCATCCCGCACAATGACACCTATCATTTCTCTGCCTCTTGTTGGGTCATAGAAATTGCAGAAATTACGAAATTATTCAAATCCATGGAAGTGCCAGATACAAGAAAGAATGATTTAGAATTTAGAACAGGACAATGCCCAGATTAGCGCGCCAATTTTCCTCTTCCACTTGAATTCCACGTTAATTCACGACACGTTGCTGGGATAATTCCATTGATCCAGTGGAGCCAGGCGGAATTGGAAGAGTTGGTCATTTCCAAAGGTTCCAACGTCAACTATGGCGCAGGGATGCCCTGGTGGAGCTGGGGACACTGGCCAACACTGGCCATTGCAGATGAATTCTAAATGAAATCCATGAATATTGATGACATCTACATGATGTTCATGATAAAATGTATGCAAAGACTATGTCAAGACTATGTAACGTATGTGACTTATATTGATTATTGTTTTCTATTTTTTCCCACTGTCTTCATAGCCTTGTGCCCTGGTCTTGCCTGGGCCGAGGCTCGCCCCCTGCGGAGGGCCGTTCAGCGACTCTTTGAGGAGACCTGTTGGAACCGATGTCGAGATGAGTTCGAAACATCTAGTGATTTCAGTGACTTAGAATAGTACATCAATATATAATATCAATATATCATATCAATGTATTATATCAACATATATAATAATAAATAGTAATAATAATAATATTAATAATAATAAATAATAATATACTACTAATATTAATAATAAATAATATTAATAATAATTATGTAACATCTCTTGGGGCCCTTCGTTTGTCTTGAGATATGTCTGTGATCCACCGTTTGTATCGCAAACACTCGTTTTATTAAATAGCAAATAATATTAATATAATAATAATATACTAATAATTTTAATAATAATAATATAATAATAACAGAATAATAATATAATAATATAATAATATCAATCCATGATTTAGTTAGAAACATCCCAGTGCCAGACCTTTTTTCCAACAGGTCGAGTCCCGCAGGATCCGTTGGCCGAGTTTCTGGTGGCGGGGGAGTTGAAGCAAGGCGGCCCCGTGACCGTGGACGTGGAGGACAACTCCGTGGTCCTGAGGCGGAACGCGGAACGGAAATCGGCAGCCTATTTTGGGTTGAAATGGAACTCAGGGATGTTACACGATGAGCACATGATGGCAGCCTTGAGTTGTTTTGTTCGAACACTTGGAAAAACTTTGGCTTTTGAGGCTTGCAACTTTGAGAGATGCCATGTTGAAGGGATGCAACATGGCCGACTCTACGAGGGATGCATTGGGTCCAACTAGCCCGTCCAAAAACAGGGTAGGCAGGGTATAGCCCTAGACGTAGTGGTTTATCATCGTTGATCCTTTTTCGAGCCAAATACCAAGGGTATCACCAGCCGAGACATGCCGATACAATGCAGGTCACAGGTTCGGGGATGCCCTGGGGAAGCGCCAGGTACGATGGAAGAACTCTTCGACCCTGCTGCGTCGCCAAGGAGGTCAGGGATTTCTGTTTCGTGATCTTGAGATGTGCGGAGACTGCCGAAAGCCATAGTTGGGGCCCTTTGGTTTTCATTTTCGAACAAATCATAAGTTTAAATAAATAGTTTTGACATGTTGGCTATGTCTCGGAGTTGGGTATCCCTAAACTCCTATGGTTCATCATGTGTATTTTAACGGCAATTGGTCAATCCTCATTTTCCGCACCTTTGAATGGCAAGTAATACACCTGAAGTATTTATCCCCCATGGCTTAAGAGGCAAATTCATCTTCTGATGGCTCACTGCCCTAAAAACAGAAAGTGAATAGATTAAACAAAATAGATGACTAGTAAAAGCACTGTACATATCATATCATATTTGATAGAATGTATAGGCCTGTATAGGCGCATTAAGTCAACTTAAATAAAGCAAATTATGCTAAAACACGTACCTTGGATTCTTGGCTTCGAACCTGGGTTCCAGGTTCCAGAGATGCCCAAGGCGACGATCACGACGGAAGTTCCCAACAATCAGGTGGGATCAGCGATGGGAGGACGATGGGAGGATGTTAACGGATTTCATGGAGATTTAATGGAGATTCGACAGGGAAATCATTGGGGTATGGGGATATATGGTGATTTTTGTGCATAGAATCAGATATTTCATGATATTTCATGCAGATGGGGAAGAATGGAGATACGAATATATAGCATTATATAGCCAACAATTATGTAGAGAGTTGCCCTCCAATCAAACATGGCTGGGAAATCCCTGAGGCTTTTGCCGCCAGGTTGGATTAGTGGAGGCTATCGTCGGAAATTTCCTTTGAAAAATCAGAAAGTGACACATGACACCAAGATGTACCAAGATGTACCAAGATACATTTGATTTTTGTTTGGCCAGAAGTGACCTGCTGGAGTTTGATCATGTTTGATCAGTTTGATGCCAGCCCGGATCATGATTGTCTAGGCGGGTTGACTTCGCAGATGTTGGCCAAATAGATTTTGGACAAGCAAACTGTTCATCAACATCTCATCAACTTGTCCCATAGATCATAGATCTGATTTGCCTCTCCAGATATGACATGATTGAATCCCGCTTGGGACACCACTTGTTGAAGTGGCATGTCAAGAGTTTTGTGCAACGCAATTCTTGAAATAATTCATATCCCCATTTGATTACTAAATCATTTAATTAACAATATACATTCATCATGTGGATTTCGATGGATATCAACGGATAGTACGGCAGTCGTTTTCCCGTTTGCCGTATCTGACGTACTTCGCATTCCGTTGCTTTCAGGTGCCAGCAGTGTCCGCAGTGTCTGTGTTTGGGGGCCGTGTTGGGAGCGTGCATAAGGTATATTTATTTTTTTTAGTAATGATAGTAAGTGATGCGGATGACTTTCACAACCCTTTCACAACAACCATTGATATTCATTCCTTCCACTTCTTGCATTTACACAGAAGTGCAACAGGTAGGTGCATGGAAAGGTTGCACATTTACAACACATACAACACATATTTTATATATTTTGAATGCAGCTGGAGACTTGGTGATAATTTGCGAAGGGTACTCGCAGATTTTTGCTGCCTTGTTTGGAAGGAAGGCCCTAGCATGTTTATACAGGGCATTGACCGCCACCTGCAGTATTGAATTGCGTGGTACACGAAAAAAGAAAACAGTCACGGTAAGTCCCTGTCACTGAGTCCCTGAGTCCATATGGTACACACACTTGCTCACACACACACACACACGCGTGTATATATATATATATATATATTATATACACACATATAATGAGAACAATTAGTAAAAATAAAGATAGCAATTAATACAGCCCGAGCGCTGGTTAAGAATCCGAAAGCTTGAGGCCCAGGGTCCCTCAGATTCTTATTTTTAAATGCAGGCAAATTTACACCACAACAGGCCGAGGGTCCCTCAAATTCTTAGGGCATTCTTAGTTACTGTATGTATTGCATGCATCTGCACAATTTGGAGCGAGCTTAAACGAGGTAACGAGGTGGAGTTGGCAGATTTGACAAGAGGCATGCGAAAAAATGATTTTTTAGAGCCTGAACAATTGTTTTTTGCAAAGCCGGGCTTGTCTGAGTTTCATGTGAGCAGCGCGGAAAAAAACGTTTTTTTAGAGCATGACCTTTTTTTCAAAGCCAGGCGTGTCTGAATTTCATAAGTTTAGTGTGGAAAAAAAAAATTAGAGTCTGTTTTTTTTTTGCAAGCCGGGCTTCTCTGAGTTGTGGAAAAAACATTTTTTCCGCTTGTAGAGCCTGAAAAATTGTTCCCCACATCTTTGTGTGGGGTTCTTGTTTTTGGTTGTGCACTTCCGCCTCTCCGCTCCCGCCTGCCCTCGCCCGCCCGTCGCCTTTCGTCACCACACAACTTGTCACCACACGACTTGCTCACACACACCTTGCTCACACACAACTTGTCACCACACAACTTGTCACCACACAACTTGTCACCACACAACTTGCGCACACACAACTTGCACACACACACACACAACTTGTCACCACACAACTTGCCCACACACACACACACCTTGCTCACACACAACTTGTCACCACACAACTTGTCACCACACAACTTGCTCACACACAACTTGCTCACACACACAACTTGCTCACGCACAACTTGTCACCACACAACTTACTCATGGCAGGCGTGGCACTTATGGCACTGGGCTGGCTCTGGTGGCGCGCTTGGTTCCCGTTTGGCGCCGTGCACGCCGCCGCTGTTTGCGTGGCAGGAGTGGCACTTGGTGACATCGACCGTCACTTTGCGTGGCAGGCGTGGCACTTGGTGACATCGATCGTCACTTTGCGTGGCAGGCGTGGCACTTATGGCACTGGGCTGGCTCTGGTGGCGCGCTTGGTTCCCGTTTGGCGCCGTGGACGCCGCCGCTGTTTGCGTGGCAGGCGTGGCACTTGGCGACATCGACCGTCACTTTGGGTGGCAGGTTTGGCGCTTGGCGACATCGATCGTCACTTTGCCTGGCAGGCGTGGCACTTATGGGACTGGGCTGGCTCTGGTGGCGCGCTTGGTTCCCGTTTGGCGCCGTGGACGCCGCCGCTGATCGCGTGGCAGGCGTGGCACTCGGCGACATCGGCCGTCACTTTGCGTGGCAAGCGTGGCACTTATGGCACTGGGCTGGCTCTGGTGGCGCGCTTGGTTCCCGTTTGGCGCCGTGGACGCCGCCGCTGTTTGCGTGGCAGGCGTGGCGCTTGGCGACATCGATCATGACTTTGCGTGGCAGGCGTGGCACTTGGCGACATCGATCGTCACTTTGCGTGGCAGGCGTGGCACTCATGGGACTGGGCTGGCTTATGCTGGCTTTGGTTGCGCGCTTGGTTCCCGTTTGGCGCCGTGGACGCCGCCGCTGTTTGCGTGGCAGGCGTGGCACTTGGCGACATCGACCGTCACTTTGCGTGGCAGGCGTGGCGCTTGGCGCGCTTGGTTCCAAGTTGGCACAGTCGTGGTCGCCGCGGCTCTTCGCGTGGCAGGCGTGGCACTTGGCGACGTGGACGTGCATTCTGCGTGGCAGGCATGGCACTTGGTGACACGCAGCTCCACTTCGCGCTGCAGGCGTGGCACTTACTTACGGCACCGGACGCGCAGCTTTGTCACCCACAACTTTGTCACACACACACACACTAGACAAGAATGGATCATTATATGATCCGGCAGGAACTGAATCCTGAAACGTGCAAACCAGCCTAGACCATTTGTTTTACGTTAGAGACTCTTGTAGTACTTCTCGAAACCGAAGTAGAACATCCAATATTGTCCAACAGAGTTCAAACCAGATTCCAACAATACATCGGCGACATGACAAGGCAAAATAATCAAAATACAATCGGCGACGTGGCTCGGCGAAATAATCACAAATACTGTCGGCGACATGGTTTCGGCGAAAATACAGATTGTGGCAACCGTGGAGAAATAAAATCATGGTGTTGGGGTACTTGGCTTAGCCCCTCGCCATTCACACGCAATGATTGCAAAATAATGAATACGACAGCTTGTTCAACAGTTCAAAAAATCGCAGGTACGTTTTCACCCCCATGCTGTCTGGTCTTCGTTGGCCAGGACAGACAGTCATGGGTTCCTGGCCCCCTGCACTAGGTTTAAAAAAGGGAGAGGACAGAAGGAAGAGAAAGAGAGAAGTTTTACATCTATTTAGATGTTACACGCACACACCCGGCCAGAGCCGGGTCAACCCTGAAAGGCAAGGAAGAAAAAAGCGGACACACGACGGGCAGACGGCCAAAAACAGCGCAGGGGGGGGGAGGGGAACAGACGGACCTCCGGAACCAACCTACACGGCGAAACGGACCTGACCAAAACAGCGCACACACCTCAACCCCACGACACATTACGGAGAGGCACGCGGGGAAAATTAGGGACCAAATGGGGGACGAGTTGATGACAGACAAGAAAACCAAAACAATTAGTTAAACAACAGGATTCAGCTCCTAAACCTAGAGTTCGTGCGTTGTGCCACTCCAGGCCCGTGTTCAAGTCAGCCACAAGGGCATATAACAGCTTTCAAGTTCCAACGAATTAGGTGCACAACATGTTTCACCTCACCAGACAACCAAAAGAAAGAGACCACACCTGGAAGGCGTGAACCTGCCTTAATTCCTTGTCATGCCATGAAGTCAGGTGAGTTTCGAAAATAGCTGCAAAAAACGGAGGTTTCAGGCTGTTCAGAGCAGCTTCACTTGAAAGAGCGCAGATCACTGGGATCCCTGGGACATCCGGAGCAGCAGGATATCTCAAAATGGCTGAAAAACAGCAAGGCCATCTGTTGCACTTTACTTAAATGAATTACTAGTTCAAAAGTGTAAATTCAGAATTCAGGTCAGTCGACATTGACCCCAACTGGGGTTGCCTCAAATGGCCCTATGGCACCATGTCGGAGTCACCATAGGAATCACACTAGACAAGAATGGATCATTATATGATCCGGCAGGAACTGAATCCTGAAACGTGCAAACCAGCCTAGACCATTTGTTTTACGTTAGAGACTCTTGTAGTACTTCTCGAAACCGAAGTAGAACATCCAATATTGTCCAACAGAGTTCAAACCAGATTCCAACAATACATCGGCGACATGACAAGGCAAAATAATCAAAATACAATCGGCGACGTGGCTCGGCGAAATCACAAATACTGTCGGCGACATGGTTTCGGCGAAAATACAGATTGTGGCAACCGTGGAGAATAAAATCATGGTGTTGGGGTACTTGGCTTAGCCCCTCGCCATTCACACGCAATGATTGCAAAATAATGAATACGACAGCTTGTTCAACAGTTCAAAAAATCGCAGGTACGTTTTCACCCCCATGCTGTCTGGTCTTCGTTGGCCAGGACAGACAGTCAGTGGTTCCTGGCCCCCTGCACTAGGTTTAAAAAAGGGAGAGGACAGAAGGAAGAGAAAGAGAGAAGTTTTACATCTATTTAGATGTTACACACACACAACTTTGTCACACACAATCTTTGTCACACACAACTCTTTTGCACACAACTTTTTCACACACATCTCTCTCACACACACACAACTTTGTCTGTCACCCACAACTTTGTCACACACACACAATCTTTCACACACATCTCTCTCACATGCAACTTCTCTCTCACACACATCTTTGTCACACAACTTTGTCACACACACAACTTTGTCACACACAACTCTTTCACACACAACTTTGTCACAGACAACTTTGTCACACACAACTTTGTCACACACAACTCTTTCAGACACAACTTTGTCACACACACACATATCTTTCACACACAGCTTTGTCACAAACAACTTTGTCATACACAACTCTTTCACACACACAACTTTGTCACAGACAACCTTTCACACGCAACTCTTTCACTCACAATCTTTCACGCACAACTCGTTCACTCACAACCTTTCACACACAACTCTTTCACACACAACTTTCTCACACACAACTCTTCGCATGCAACTTTTGAAATGATTGACCCTCCACCATCTCCTTCGTCTTTTCTTCTTTCTCCGTGCCGCTTCAACCACTTTTTCTGATCATTGGAGGAGCTTGACTTGTGGGGGTTATCCGGTCCCTTAATTTTTTTTGTCGCAACTGCAACCCATGCTAAACCCAGCCCTTTGCAGCCAAAGCAAAGAGAGAGAATAAGAAAGCAAAATCGCTTCAAGGCAAGGCTCCTGTAGCGTAATTGTCAGCCTGTCGGACCGGGTCGGGGGTTCGAATCCCGGTGGGGGACTTTTTGGGCATTTAACAGGGTCTGGAAAGTCCAAGCATGTGCGTGGATTGGAAGCAGTCCAAGAATGTGCGAAAAAGCAATTTTTCGAAGCTCGAAAAATTGTTTATCCGCGAAGCCTCAGTTTTTCTTCAAGTTTTTGGGGAAAACAATGTTTCAGGTCCCCAAGTCTACCCACGTATTGATTTTGCGTGGATTGGAAGCAGTCCAAGCATGTGCGAAAAAACACTTTTTTCGGAGCTTGAAAAATTGTTTTTCTGCAAGGCCCGATTTCGTCCCATAAGACCATAAGGGGTCACGCCACAAACAAAATGAACCGCAAAGGGGAATTGCAAACCTCACTTATAAGCAGTAATTTAAGAATTTGGCAATCCTATTCCAGGGTCCCTCAAATTCTTAAAGTACTATGTGTTTGGTATAGCTGAAAATATGTAGTTCGCCTTGGATTCGAGCCCCTCAAATTCTTATACAGTGAACTCTTGTACAATATTCAAGCTGTAGTAAAGGTAGCGGTAGCAACAGTACATGTAATTATGTGACATATCACCATGCCGCCCAGGTCATAAAAGTGGGGGCCTCAAAATCAAATGATCAGCTGCTGTCTTAAGCATGCCTTTGCATCACTGCCACATTGACTTGGCAAAAGGCATTCTCATTCTCGCTGGTAAATAGTCATCATCCACTCATGCAGCCTGCCTTTTCAGAGATCTGCCCAAGTCATCTTGAGTCACTACCATCAAGAATCTTGTAGTCGATTGTACATTCTGCTTGTCCTAGGTAGTCCATCAGTGAATCAAGGCTTTCTGCTCAAAGTCTATGAATTGACAAGCAAAGAAGGCTCAAAGTCAACTTCGCAATGCTTTGCCTGGCGGAGCTATTTTCCAATTGTCGTGAGCGCCGCTCACCCTGCGCAATCAATGGCAACCTGCCTCAAATTCAGCTATGTTTGCTGGCAGTCTTTTCCGTCGAAGTTTCGGCTCTGGAGGGTTGGGAACCATCTTCACAAAGCAAGTATATCTCTGTAATATAAATATATTTATACACATATCTCCCTGTCTTTCTATCTACCTGTCTATCGATCTATCTATCTATCTATCCATCCATCCATCGATCTATCGATCTATCGATCTATCGATCTATCGATCTATCGATCTATCGATCTATCGATCTATCGATCTATCTATCTATCTATCTATCTCTCTATGGTACACATGTGGATATATATATATAGATACACATGTAATGTGTTTACATTCGGACATATTGGGACTTTTTCCCAACATTGGTTGAATGTTAGATATGATGAGAAGGGACCTTCACCTGAAGAACTTTCTTGTGAGGCTCCCAGCCAGTGCTGAGACACGACGCGTAACTTTTCGCGCCACCTCGCTGAGCCGCTGTATGTTTTTTCCCCCAGCGCTCAGCGTGGCCGGCACCCTGCAAAACATAGCAAGCACAGGTTCTTGCTGCACAAACACTTGAGAAACATGAGGAATTTTGAATGTTACATACCATTATATACCTATACACACACATATATATAGATATAAATATACGTATATATATAATATATATATATACACACATACATGTCATTCAGACGCAAAAACCAAAGCACTCACAACTTCCCCGCTTTCACCCTCGTGATCTTTGCGCCGGGAAAAGACTTTTGGTGTTAGAAGCGGGTTGGACTGTATTCCTGTGATGCGCGTGTGGTTTCTGAGTGTGGGTGAAAATTGACTCTGTGGATTGTGGATGCTCTGTCCAGGAGCCTAGTTATAAGCCGACTTAGCCATCGTTTGAGTGAGAACCCCTTCTGGTGTGACATTTCCCATGCTATTTGGGATCCAGCTTCATTGCAATGGACATGGAGCCCTCATGAGACGCAGCACTTTAGGTGACATGGTGCTGAATTTTCTTGCAAGCTATGCAAACAGGATCAAACACTGAGACGAGACCACGATTCACTCAATAGGGGATAATAGAGTATAGTAGGGTCGTAGAAGCCAAATGAAGCCAATATATAACCTGGCATTCTGGCAAAGGAGACGGACATTGGCTCGGTCTTGGAAAGTCAGCCGTTTGACAGTGGAATTAGATGAAAGTAGAATGTAGTTTCGAAGTCCCTGCACTTTGGAACATGTCTCCACAACCCGCGCTGAGCAATGGTGCATGGTGGACCTTCTGCGCAGGAGCGGTTTGGAGACATGGAGCATGGAACCCGTTGTGAGTAACGCACTGCTGGTTTTACAGGCTTTCTTTGGTGTGAATCCAAGGGCTGAATCTTCCAGGAACTTTCACCTGCTTTTTGACGGGCTTCACCTACACCTTCGGGGAATGGAGTCCTGCCATCAAGAGCTCCTTCCGATACTCACAGGTGTGGTAAGATCCGCCCAGCCTGGTCGAAATTGAAGGGGAAAACTCATGGGTTTGGAGTTCCTTTTTTTGCCTTGCTGTTACCCATGTATCATCAGTTCTATAGCAGTGTGTTTGATGGGTTTAGTTCCCACAGGACTTTTCATAGATTTGAAAGATAGCACGCCCTCCTTGGTTCCGACTTTCAAAAGCATCCTGCTTCTGCCCGGAGGCGCAGCTGGATACGTTGGCCTTGGCGAAAGATTTGGGGAACTTCATCAGTATGGAGACTTGCCGAGAGGGGAAGCTATCTGGGCCGAGGCTAAAGGATGCTGTGCCGCGCCAGTCATGCTGTGTTCCCATTTTCCTACCCCATAGTTGATCCAGTACCCCATATTGTATGCATTATGTATGTATATATGTATGTATGGTATGGTATGGTATGGTATGGCATGGCATGGCATGGCATGGCATGGTATGGTATGGTATGGTATGTATGTATGTATGGTATGTATGTATGTAATGTATGTAATGCATGTAATGCATGTAATGCATGTAATGCATGTAATGTATGTATGTATGTATGTATGTATGTATGTATGTATGTATGTATGTATGTATGTATGTATGTATGTATGTGTGTTGTATGTATGTATGTATGTATGTATGTATTTAATGGATGTAATGCATGTAATGCATGTAATATATGTAATGCATGTAATGTATGTATGTATGTAATGTAATGTAATGTAATGTAATGTAATGTAATGTAATGTAATGTATGTAATGTAATGTAATGTAATGTAATGTATGTATGTATGCATGCATGCATGCATGCATGTATGTATGTATGTATGTATGCATGCATGCATGTATGTATGTATGTATGTATGTATGTATGTATAATGATATGATCGATATTCATTAATTTTCACTCAGACCTGGCCTTTGGACCGATCAGCGACCCTTTTGGACATATCGTAGGACGAGACATCCAGGGCAATGGATTTTCATATCTATATATTATCGAAGGAAGTTTAGAAGTCAAATTTCCGACAACATGGACAGATGAAAAGCAGAGGTGGAGCAGAAGAATAGAGAAGAGAAGAGAAGAAGAGAGAAGATCAGAGAAGAGAAAGTCCCAGAAGAAAGAAGATCCAGGTGCGCGAAAAGGCAGGAAAGTCGCGAAACACTGTGTTTTTCCAATGATTTAAGCGCTTACGCGCGACAGCCGGCCAGGGGCCCAAC
>CAMXCT020003079.1:74921-99921 GCA_947184155.2 Cladocopium goreaui | reverse complement strand
TTCGGAGATTGAATCTATGAATCCATGAGCAAGTCTAATTGCTACTGTAAAAGTTCTCTAAATGCGATTGAATCATGAAAAATATTCTGGCCAATGTAGACGATTGAATTTATCTGATGAAATCATGGAAATCCTGGAGAGCCAAGGTCACGACGTGCCCTTTGCTGCTATGCCGCTTTGCTCGATGAGTGGCGAATGTTTTGGATTGTTTTGAGTGTCAGAACTAAACCATACAATTTGGGGGCTCAATATTGGCGACCTGCATCGCTGTAGATCCCGCCTGGTTGAGAGACTCTCAAAAAGCCGGCACATGTTTGCAAACACTTCCAAAAGAGAGGAAAAATACTGTATCATACTGCATCTGAACAAACCGTTGGGAAGAAAGGACTGATTCTTGGGGCATATGCAAACCCTGGATATCTCCAACTATGAAACATATTACATGAATCCAGTAAATTAAACAAAACACATTGAAACAACACATCAAAATTAATGTGGACATTCTCACCGACCATAGTAATTTCTTCCTGGTATGTCAAACTTGCAATCAGGAGGATAATGAAATTGGCATCCTGTTTTCAAAGAAGTGCAACTTGCTCCAATTTTTTTGGCACCAAATGGGGTCCTGATGTTGCCACCCCAATGTGGCTTTGCTATGAGGATCATGAGGGTGTGTTCGCATATGGTGATTTTCATGGGGAAAATGATTTCCCAGCGAATTTTGGGTTCACTATTTTCAGACACACCCATATAATCTTCCCAATGAATTGTGGGTTCACTATTTTCAGACAAACCTGTTGGCCAAGGATTGTGCTATTTGCAATCTTTGGCCACAGCATGAGCTTCTGTGACAATGCGGGTATCTCCACTAGCGTGAAGAACTTCCCGCAGAGCAAAGGCGCACCGGTGCGATGTTTCCAGAACTTGGGCTTGTCTCCAGTTGCCCCAAACACACCTATTCCCTTGCCACCTTTGGGAATAGAATTATGATAAATTATGTGTATATATATATAATAGAAGAATAACTATATCATGTCAAATATTGAGTTTCATATACATACAAGTGAAATCGAGTGGATATCTGTTTTGAGTCAGAAAGCACAGTATCTCAATGAAATCGAAGATCGGGTTGACCGGATATCCTTCCCTTTGGGAGAGTGAGAGTGATGGGAAACTGGGGCCCCTGGGGCTTTGCAGAGTGCCACGAGCCAAGAGTGTCTAGACTTTATAAACTTTATGGTATCATCATTGAGTTCCAGTTCTTGGTTGTCACATGTTGTCACCTCATTCACCATGGATCCCACATGATCCCACTTTCCTTTGCAGCTGCATCAAAGCGTTGTAACATGCGAGGTCTGATAAACTCCGCCACCCCGGATCGACCCCACAAAATGGGAAGGAAGAAGCATGATCAGGTCTGATACACAGGATGTGTATTAAGATAGGAGTATATAGGAGTGATACATGTGATACCCTATATAATATATCTTATATATCCTATATATACCCAATAATCATCCCTCAAGTAGATTTCTCTCGGGTTGTAACATACCCATTGCCGCGGAGGCAGTGCCGTTGGGCTAATGAAAGCTATGGAAGGTCTCACTGCAGCCGTCATCAACACGGCCACTAGACCTGGTCATAGTCGATCTGAAAGACAAAACCCGCTCTCAACACGCTGCGTTCTTTTGGCACCCCATAACAAACCTGAAAGTGTCAATATTGGGTACTAAAGGACCTAGCGAATCTGAACAATGTCATATAACATGTCACATGTACTTTTGGTCAGGCTCAAGTGATTCTAAAGTTTCGATCTTGGCGGTGTCCATGGTTGGGGGTGCTGAATCTGGACTCGGACCCTTACCCTGGATCAAAGATATCAAAGGAACTTGGAGATTGCAGTGGACTGACAGGACTGACAGCACATCCTGGGAATTGGTCTATGAAAAGAGTCCCATCAGTCCATATCGCCCATTGGATTCAGAAATCCAGTGAAGGTCTGGGTCTGGCCGGATTCGGCCATTGTGAGGTTTTCTTCAGCTTTTGCAGCGATGCCCAGCTGAACTATTTTCCACTTTGGATCGCTGGCAGTACTTTGGGCACCGGCCTTTTTGCCGTGCCGCTGATCGCGATGACGGATAGTCCAGTGGAGGCCGGGGCCCCAAGGGATGATGCTGTTGAGCTTTTGGATGGACTTTGTAGAAGCTTTTTAGTTAGGCCGGACAGTTAGAATCTCAGAGCCATAGCTCAGAATCTATACAGTCACATAGCATGCAACATGTTCGAAATCTGCGTTTTCACCTCCTACTGTACCGTACATCATGTACGTCATTAAGGAATTGGTGACCAATGACCCCTAAGCTGATGACCTTCCTCTCCCGCTGCTAATGTGTGCTGAATCTTACAGCCCAGGAGGATGAGCACCGAGTCTCTTCGAATCTTGACATGGGCCTGCCTGGCCAGCAATGGGGGGGAACAGGAAACCACTGGAGTCACAAGCACGAGCCACTGATGACGTTCTGATCACCCGAGGAAATTTCGTTTCCTCACCGGAGCGCTTCTGGTTTACACGGCATTTTGTGGCATCGTGGTGTATTTAAAGGCCTACATTCTGCCAGTTGCTGTTGCCGCGACCTCAGAGATGTTGCTCACTTATCCGGTTCTGGGTGTTTCATTTTGACATATTTTGACTCAAGAAACATCAAGAAACATGAAGAACAACGAAACACACCAGCCACAACTCCCTTTTCAGCTCTTGGACTCTTGGATCTTTCATGCGCCACTGGCCGACCACTTCAGGTGGCAGTGCTGATGCCCCTGGGCCTCTTTCTGCTGACCATGGGAGGTTCTGCTAGTCCACGAGCTCAAAGCCTTCTGGACAACGGGCAGCACCTTGGCACAGTGGCCATGGCGGCCATGGCGCCCGCGTGGGATGATTTCCGAAAGGATCTTGTAACAGGTGCGATCACTATACATATTTGATCATATTTCTACAAGTCATGCAAACAATGGAGAATGGAACCTTCAAGTGTTACGCCATGTTACGCCACATCTGCAATGGGGCCACTTTCTCAAAGTCTTCTTCTACTATAGCTGGTTTCTTGGCTATTGCAGTTCCAAGTTTTCGGCTGAAGATTGGTGGTAGTAACATCAACGCTCATCTCTGAGGCAAAGGTCAGATCGTCCGAACCTCTCTGCTTGGGAGATGCTGTTGAGGGTCGATTTTTACCTTTTGTCCCTCGGCCGTGACCCACCGCTGGGAACATCCGTTCTTTAGCACCTGCGGCTTGGAGCTGGTGAAGATGCTCATGAACTTGACATGATCATGATCCTGGACATCCCAGGACATTTTGTTGGCAATCATCCAAGCCATCCAAGCTTTTGGTGGGTTTTTGGGAAGCTATTCTTTTGGTCCCGATTTTTGTCCCAGGTTCTATGTCTTCATCGCGGTCCAGGGAGCTGGTTTGCTGCTCTCGAACAACTTCAGCCAAATCGTGAAGGCGGTCTCCCACGATCCACATGCTTCCAGCGCAGGCCACCGGCCCAGTGCGATATGGTGCGATATGGTGCGGTGCCCCTGGTGAACGGGTGAACCAAGCTATCTTAGGCTATCTTGTGACTTTCGGAATGTTGAGATTCTTTGGTATGATTGGGTTTGATTGGGCATGTCTCAGAATTGGGCAGCGTTACAAGATGGAGTCACAGAATCACAGCATCTAGGACCAAATCCATGATTTTGCAGAGGGCAGGAGTGGGTTGATGGAGATGCTTGGGTAGTGTTTAACGGTTTATTCGCGCACCCATGTTTGATCGTCGAACCCCCATGGGTAGAGCCACTTTGGTTATAGTCAAAACATGTAAACCTCTGGGTACATAATTTATAAATATTTATAATGCATATGATATTAAATAGTATCATATACATACACAATGTATATGTGCTGTATATATAATTCAATATATGTATCTTCATTTTGCTGAGCAGGATACCTCACAATCTTCTCCATCTTCAACACCTGCGGCCGCATCTTTGTGGGTTTTGGCTCCGAAGCACTGACCTTTGCCTCACATGAAGTGGGTCTGAAAATGATGGAACATCCTGTATGGGGGAAAATACCACCAAGATTGGGGATATACTAAGATAGATATATATCCCTAAAAATATAGTAAATTTCATGGAGAAAATATTGGAAAATGATGAAGTAATGGATTCTTGGCTAGCCATATTTTCAGACAAACCCAAGTCTTGAGTCATTCAACCACAGGGTTTAGGACTTGGGTTCTTGATGCTTGGGTCCCCCGGCTGCGAAGATGGGAACTTGGGTCCAGAGCCTCCTGAGTTGGATTGAAACATGTTCCCTCCAAACCCCTGGTTCCACACCCAAAGAACACATCCAGACAATATCATATACTTGTCACCAGAGGATCAATGAAAACACTGGCTATACGCAGTGATTTTGACTTATGGTTTTCAGGATTTAGGGTTTTATATAATTTAGGGTTTAGGGTTTTAGGCTTAGGTTTAAGGGTTTCAGGGTTTACTGTAAGGGTTGTTTCTTTTTGAAAGTAAAACACTTTTCACTCTACGCAGGGATTTGAGCATGTCAAAGGATATGCGGGATTCGCTGCGGGCAAACCGGGGGTTTGCAGCGAACATGTTAAACCTCCATATTTTTCCCGCCAAATTGTTTATGAATCATCATGATTTTCATCATGTTCCTCCTTTTTTTAATGGCAAACATATGACATTCGCCTTCAATGCCGCAGAAATCTGGCTGATCAATGCCGCAAGGAAAGCACAGGTGAACCGCCCTTGGTTTTTAGCCATCTCTGCAACCTTGATGACGGTGGCCTTTTTGTTCCTTCATTTGGGCAAGGCCTCCAGATGTCCACCATTTCACGGTGTTGGGATGGAATGGCCGGCCAGTGGATCACCATAAGAACTTCCTTCCGGGTAGTGGTACTTCAAGCATTTGCCTCTCAGCTCCAAGAATTTCTCCAAGAGCTCAACGTCGCCATCGCAACAATGGCACCAGCAACAGTAGCCCTGCCGACTTGCAGAAATTGAGTCATGGATCCCTCTCCCAACTGTTGAAAAAACATCTTCCATCCACAGTCCATTTTCTTCGTTGATGCTGCTGTCAGTCTTTCCTCGCCTTCTCTGCCGGTCTGGTGGGTTTCGGCCTGGGCGGCAGCTTCGCGCTGCAAGCAGCCGCTGGGACTGGAGTTGCTGGAAACCAATGGGGATTTCTTAAGTGATCGGGGGATCCCCAAGTCACCATGGGTTTCAATCCCATGACTTAGGAAAACCTCACATGATCTCATGGAGGTGAAAATGGAAATCGTGGAGCGGTGTCTAAGGCACTTGCAGTGAGAATTTGAATCATTCACGTGGTGTTAAAACAGATGATGATCATGTCAAATCTACAAAGTTTGTTCTGGCATGTTTTCGACTGGGTTGTTTTTCTGTATACCTTTGTGATCCTTTGTGGATTGACCTAAAACATGCTGAAACGATGGGAAAGGGTGGATTTTGCCTCATGACACCAAGACATTACCCAGGTCCAACTTCTTCTCACATGGCCATTGGGGGATTTCTGACAGGTTGTGATTGAGGAAGTTTTTGGCCCGAAGGAGCCACATTGGGAGTGTCATGACAGAGTGAGTGAACCATCATGAACTCATATCTATCCATACATTTGAAAACTACAAGCTCGTTTTTCTGGAAATCAAATGGTATGAACATGATTATACCTGACGGCCGAATGCCAGTTCCAAAACCTGGCTTTGTCTCCCCAGATTTTGTGGTGCAGGAGATGCCGATCAAGTACAGCTGCTGCTTCTGCGCAGCGTGCATTGGATCTCTGGTTCTGAGTGATTTGCTGGCTGGCCTCCTCTATGATATGGCGGCGAAAGAACAAGGCAGGTGGCTCATGCTTGACACGCAGGAGTGTTGGCCCCCCCTACTTAGAAGAGTGGGTTTAAGACTTGACTCAGATCGCAGTTCATCTATGTTAATCTCACAAAGGGATACAAAGGGTACATAGTTCCAAACCCAATTGTTGGCTGGTAGGATATCTCGAATCTCAATCCATAGGTCCTGGGGTTGGACTGCCCAGAAAGAGTCCCAAAGATCCTAGCGAGGTGAGTGTGGACCCTTTCTTTCCCGTCACTGAACAAAAGATGCACTGACGGTGGGATGCTATATCTCGGACCATCATGGGTGCTTAGCCCGCTTGATAGTGTCACAACTACAATGTTCCTGTTAAACCAACCTGGTTTTGTAAAAAAAAAACCATGAAACTCAATGATCTTGGTGGGTGATGCCCATCCCAGACCCAACAGATGCATTGGGCGGACAGGTCAAACCATATGCCTGGGACCAAGTTGCTTTGGAGCCGCTTCGGCACAAGTTGTCAGGGTCAGAGTCGAGCAAGGGGATGATCAGCCTGTGGATTTAGAAAATGGCTGTGATAGGAGAGGGATGGACTGAGACATTTCCTGTTTAAAGTCTAAGAAAGATTGGTGGTGTTCGGTTAGAGTCAAGAATTTTGACAGTCGAAGAAACGGAACATGTTTTGCATGCATTTTGGAGCTAGAATCTCCCATTTGCGTGCCCACTTGGCTTTTGGCTTTTGGCTTTTGGCTTTGGCTTCACTTGGCTTCACTTGGCTTCACATGGCTTATGGCTTTTGGCTTTTGGTTTTGGTTTCACTTGGCTTTGGTTTTGGTCGTTCACTTCACTTGGCTCTTGGCGTTTGTTGGA
Source organism: Cladocopium goreaui (assembly GCA_947184155.2). NCBI lineage: Eukaryota > Dinophyceae > Suessiales > Symbiodiniaceae > Cladocopium > Cladocopium goreaui. Next base: position 93,155 of record CAMXCT020003079.1, on the reverse strand, counting down.
TTTCAGTATTGAAGTTTGAGTATACCATTTCATGTAATACATTGCATATATATTTCATGTAAACTGCACAAAAACTACAGACATAGAGTATAGGAGCTTGTATGCATGCTGTTGTAAGAAAATACCGAAACCATCAATAAGCAAAACCTAAAGAAACCCTAAACGACACGCTAAAGAAACCTTAAAGGAAACCCTAAAGAAACCCTAAACCACACCCTCAAGAACCCTAAAAGAAACCCTAAAAGAAAACCGAAATAAAACCCTAAAGGGACCCTAAATGAAGCCCTAGAGAAACTTTAAAAGAAACCCTAAAGAAATCCTAAACGACACCCTAAAGAAACCCTCAATGAAACCTGAAAGAAACCCTAAATGAAACCTTAAAGAAACCTTAAAAGAAACCCTAAAGAAACCCTAAACGACACAATGAAACCCTAAAGAAACCCTAAAGAAACCCTAAATGAAACCCTAAACCTCAAGAACCCTAGAAGAAACCCTAAAGAATCTTTGAAACCACAGAAAGATCATTGAAGACGATCAAAAAAGCTATGAAAACCATCCAGACATCGTTGAAAACCATGGGAAAATGGGTGAAAACTAAAATGTTGCAAGTATCGTGCAAATTTACGATTTTAGCTACCCAAATTTGCAACTTCAGCTCCGAAATGCTGCAAATAGCATGCAAAATGAAGAAACATTTTAGTTCAAAAACGCAGCAAATAGCACGCAAATCAGAGAGATTTTAGCTCCAAAATGCAACAAATAGCGTGCAAATCAGAGATTTCAGCTCCAAAATGCAGCAAATAGCACGCAAATCAGAGATTTTAGCCCCAAAATATAGCAAATAGCAAGGAAAACTGCCCCGTACTGAAAAACAACAAAAAATCCTCAAACAAAAACAACAAAATCCTTAAAAAATCATCACCCGTTTTAGTCAAATATGTGCTTTAAAAAACATAACATCTGTAGTGTGCCATTATGTATTATGGATTGCACGCTACAACAGTCTAAACTCATATAAATTACAGTCATATTATATTGGAAAATATATTAATATACTTTTTATATCTTTTTATTGTATAATTCCGAATCTCCAATTATAATATTACATATGATTCACTATTCTATATATATATATATATATTATATAATAGTCAGTATTAATAATTTGACAATTACCATAGACCAAATCATATGGTCTTTGGTGTTTGGTTTATAATAGTTGGACACTTATGTACTCGCCGGTAATTTATGGTAATTTAACATAGTAACATAGCTATGGAACATGGTGGAACATATAAGTTAGATTGCCAGAGGGTATATCAACATTAATCACCCGTGATCACCATTAGTATAAAACCATAGAAAACCATCAATCACCATTAAAATTGTAAAACCATGGAATCACCATTATAAACCCATCATTCACCCATTATTAACGACCATTAACATGTATTAACCCATTGTCGAACCATTATTGAACCATTGGCGTTGAGGTCACCTTTACGGTGACGGCCTGTAGCAACATCCTGGCAGTGCTGGCCATCGTTGCGGTGGCCATTCGTTCGCGGGACGTGTTGCTTGGGTGGAGCCTGGGGAAAGGGCGGGGTCGGCATCTGTGATGACATGGGAAATACCACATTTCATCGACATTTGAATGGATAATTTTATGATCAGCAATTTTTGTCAATTTTGAACATTGAGTCGACATTTGAATGGGTTTCTTTCAATGATCAATCGTTGATTTTCTCCGGAATGCCCGATTGAATGACCATTAAACAATGGGAAAATGAATGATCATCGGATGGACTGGGGTTCCAAATCTTTTGACACCATCATGTTGTTCATGTGGGGATAGTGCTTCATCGGTTTAGCAAGTGTGGCTGATTTCTGAAGCAGCATCTGCGCATGGCTCATGATCTCTCATGTCTAAATAGCTGATGATAGCTGATCATAGCTAATTGCAGCTGATTGCAGCTGATACCCAGGTATTGGATTCTGAATGGGAGTCCACGTCCTGTCTTAACTGAAGCAGCCCGCCTCTGATGGCGAAAAATACTAGGATCGGGGGGGTGGTCGGACTGCATGTTTCTTAGCAAGATCCAAAGGTACTGCAAAGTATGTACATACACACACACACTAAAGATCACTAAAGACTATTGGCAATCAGCAATTTGAGATGTAAAACGCCACAGAGTCTTGTAGCAGAGAAACTGTGGGACCTAGGGAACAATTGTAACCGTAACCATCAATTTGGAGATTTCTATCGGAACTGTTGAATGTTTGAATCGAACACAGTTTCTTCCGAGCCATGATACATGTCCAGTCACGATTCCCAGAACTGTTCTGAAATTGCAATACTTCCCCAGGCTCAAGTCAAGAATGGTAGCCACTTTTAGCTGAAACGACAAGACATCGCACACCTTGATGCCATGATATTTTGGCATGGGTTTCCTTGCTGGTAGAACAGTAAAACGGACATATTTCACAGAGAAACTGTTGGGTCATCAATCTCACACGCAGAAATCTTTTGTTGGATTGACTTTCACTGGACATTTGTTTATATTCACAATATCATCGCAATGAACAGCAGGTCGCCATGCAGTCAGCTTAATCACTGCTGACATCCAACAAACACAACTCGCAACGCACGGCCACGAGTCACTACTCGTCACCCAGAGGTGCCGCCCGCGTCTCAGCAGCGGAGCGGGGCGGGCGTGAACCAAGGGCTGCTTGGGGATGCAGGCCAAGGATGATACAATGGGCATGACAATCACTGATACCCTCCATAACTCGGGATATAATCCGTAGAACTATGGTTGTAGAGTTATATATCTATGATATATCTATGATTATGTATGTATTTATAATATTATATCCACCTACAACTGGAACTGCACCCCCAAGTAGTGCATGATGTTGAATGCAGGGATGACTCTGAACACCATAATTATATAGTCACTACTCGTCACTTCACCATGACACTTATTCTGCAAGCGACCATGCAGACCTCTGCAGCTTCGGAAAAGGTGAACTTTGATGAAACAGATCGACATGCAGCAGACTGCCTAGAGCATCATTCCGGTGAAATCAAACACAAGAATCCCATGAGTGTCTACGTAGATGGAAACATTTTTTTTTTTGAAAAATCTGTTTTTAATCTCAACAAAGCTAAAGCTTTGGGGTGGGTCAACTGGGCATCAGGCCGCCTAGGCCCATGCGGAGTTGATTGCAGCAGCGCTGTGTCTGAGCTTTTGGAGTCTGGAGGGAAGCCGGGAACCCCCTTAAGATATGGACAGGGCCCAGAAAAAATCACGGTCAATCACTGTGGGGACGGATCAAGACCTATGATTTTCCATCAATTTGGGATCACCAGGCTACCGGGTTTTGACCCATACCGCCATACCCCGCAGATATCCAGGTAAACCTTGTCCTTTGCAACTCATATGAACCATTGACAATCGTCTTGTTGCTTGGTTATCATAGATGCACCTAATTTGATGATATTCAATAGGGATAGGCAGGCCTACAGTATCAGTCAACCAGTCTCATTATGTCATTGTGATTCATTCTTGGCATAACGGGATGGGATAGGGGCATGGCTTGGCATAGCTATCATAACTCAGATGTTGCCCAATGCCACTCATCCCAGTTTCAGGGAGATTCGAATGGTCACTGCTAAGGTTCATGGACGCCAACAACTGCCATAACTTCACGACGCCCAAAGTGAGCTCCGCTCCGCGCCGTGAGGCGTGCATTAACGTGCGGTGCTATCAGGGAATGGTATGGAATGGTCTGTTCAGAAAAACATAATAGCACATGATAGAACTATAAATGATAATATACAATCACAATCCATACTAATAGTATATGCTGATGATTACAACACGAATTCCATGTTGAAAACTCTGCTACAAGCTCGACTGGCAGCGATGGACCATCATGGATTGCAGGAGATCAAACATGGAGCCCGGATCACAAGCCTCACGGTGAATTTGGTGGCGTGCCGGACATGTTTGCAGAACGAACCTGGAAACATGATGGGCAGTGACAGGGGCAGCGGGGATCGTGAAGCTGCTTTCTGGATTCGATTCTTACTGTATTTATCTATATTTTATTTATTTATTTTTTGGTTCCCATACATCCTAGTCATCTTGTGTGTGTCAGGGTGTTTGTTTGGAGGGCTGAACTTGTACTTTGCATTTCGATATTTGTTCAAAGCTTCACATCTGCCGAAGCAGGATCAGACATCTTTAGTCAGCAGTCGACTAAATGTTCACGCAAGACAACCAGCAACCAGCTTGACCTCCGACATGTTTTTCATCCTCACTCAACCATGACCGTACATGATTATTAATTAACAAATGCATCCAAATGCGTGTTTTATCGCAGCTTGTGAAGTGTTATAACCTGGGAACATGTTGGAACTGGTGCTCCAACGGACTCCAACATGATGCAACGATGGATTGTTTTTCAACACGGCACACTTTCCAGGCGACTTATCAGCAGTGTTCCAACGATTTTGGCTACAGCGACACGCACGCGCCACGACGGGTGCTCACCAAGCTGTCCAAAGGCAGTGGATCATTCCTGGGGTGCATTGATTGGATACCCCCCAGATTGCAGAAACCAATGATCGGGTACAAATTATATCAAATTATAATCAATTATACATACCGCTTCATCACTGCAATAGAATTTCGAGTCGAGATGTTCACTTTGAGAGTTAGCTACGTTAATATATGCAAACAGCCCAAAAATTACCAAAGTATCTCATCTATTTGCATTGCCCCAAGGGGCGACAGTACATGTTATTTCACGATCTTGAAGCAAATAGATGCACATAGTATGAGGTGCATGATGGTGCATGAGGCGAATGAGAAGCCTTTCAAGGCGAATTCTTCCATGGAGCATTCATTTGGGTGGTGATTTGGTCAAAAGTTGGCCACCCCTTTTGATGAAAATAGTGGACCCAAAAAAGAGCACTGTTTGCATAGTTTGAAAGCAGCAGCCGTTCATCTGAAATGATCCTCCTGAACTACGACCACGTCGTTCAGCTACCTTTTTCCTCTTGTAATCATTTAATCCTTTTTATGAACAACCCTGCCTGGAAGATCCTGGAAGGTGTGTACAATGGCAACTACGACAATGCAGAGCACGACTACATATGCCGAGCAACTCTGCTGAATTGGCCATCCAGAGATTCCGATTCCCTTTCCTCCCTGGATCGGCAGAAGTCAACAAGCAGCATCGTTGGATGATGTTAGATGGTTGGGGCCTGAATTTACTCTTCTTTTTTTGTATGGTTCTGACAACCACATTTGCCTATATAAAGCCAACGATGAACAATCAGTGTGATACTCCAACTCGAATCTTGCTATTTGGGGATTATTTGTTGATTATTTGAAATTGTGTTGTTTTCGGGGACTATCAATGATCATCGCAATCCCCCGTACTGATACTTGTGATGATAACATTGATGATAGCATTGATGACAAATTGATGACAAATTGATGACAAATTGATGACAAATTGATGACAAATTGATGACAAATTGATGACAAATTGATGACAAATTGATGATAAATTGATGATGATGATGATGATGATGATGGATGATGATGAATGGTACATGAGCAACGATAATCGATAAACAATAAGCAATGAATGATGAATAACATCGATGATTATGATTAATGCTGATGACTCTGATAGATAGCCATAACAAGAGCAACGATAACCATAATGATAACCATACTTGTAGCAGTAATGATTATACCATCAATGATAAACTAACATCAGTTTTGATATGTTTTGATTAGATAAACCATTGTGAACTAAGCATCAGCATCACCTCCCTCGTACCTCGATCAGGTGGGCGACAAGATTGTGAATCCTGATGGCCAAGCGTACGAAATCCTGGAGCGTTTAGGTCATGGCACTTTCGGCCAGGCGCTCTGGGGCCACTTGGGTGGTTGGGTACCTGGGAATGGGTGCTGAGGGAAGCCAGGACTTTTTTTCCCGTAGTTTTTCAACCAGCAACTGGAACGTAAATTGCAAGTAAAGACTAGCACGTATTGTGAAATCGGGGGATTATGTACAGTCATATTATACTGTATGCACCATATATATATATATTATAGTTCTATGACAATTCTGTCAATCTTCCAACCCTGACGAAGTGCAGGAGTCAGTCCACTTAGGGGTCGAAATTGGCGACCTGTGACATCACTGGCATCCCAGGGCAGCCTGTCACAGGTTCTGAAGTGTCATCATGTTGCTTGCAATGGCCCAGTTGTGAGGAGCCCAGTATCATGCGGGACCTGCTTCTACATCTCTGTGGTTCCAAGATCGCATCGGAGAACCGAAGTGCTGGCGATTTTGTGTCCCCAACAAAGTGAAACAACATGCAGACCAAGTACAAAAATGGCATGCCAACATTCCAGTGGTCCAATAGCAAAAACAAATGAATCTGTTGGTTTCTTGGACCTGAAAAGAGCCAAACATGAGGTTTCAGGTTGACGGAGTCACACCGAAAAGATGCCATTAACATTGGATCCCCCTGTGAGATGTGAAGGCCTTGAAGATCATCAAGAACAAACCCGCCTACTTTCATCAGGCGCTCTCCGGCTGGGGATGTGGCAGGGGTTGCATCATGACCAGATGATCAGCGGTTCGGTGGGCTGATGCTTTGATGCTTTCAGGCATGAAACCTCGGAAGGTTTCCAACAAGCTGCTCACTCTTAATGAAATGGTCATGTCATCAAGTCACAAACTACGCGCCATTACGCTCCAATAAACACACATTGCAACTGGAAATCCCAGTCTCTTGGCATATGTATCAAATATGTATCAAATCATCTCCAGATGGTTCTCCAAATCGAGGATACCAATATATATATATTGTATTTGCATCCGGAAAATGTTGTGTTTCAAACATGTTCAAACCATCAAGTTGGCCGTCTGAGGGTTTCGCCTGCCGTGTGATGCGATGGGAACCCCGAATTCTACGACGACCCGCAAGGCCTTGGTCGAGGTCCGAATTCTGCAGATGTTGAATCAGGACAGGCAATGTGGCACTGGCCGCCAGATGTGGGTTTTTGCTCAAAGATGTTGGTGAAATCTCACAAGTCCAGGGGTTTGAAACCATACCATTTTCCATCGTTTCAGTACAAGCCCACGATGGGAATGATGGCAAGATATGGCAAGATATGGCAAGTAATTGTACATCCTTGTGTTGCAATTCACATCGTTCCGTTATGCTCCTGACCACCTCACGCCCAAGTTCAAAATTTAAGTCAATGGGGCCCCAGATCGGCTGCAGGAGTTCGACCAAGAGGATGACAAACGGCCTTTTGACGTGCAATTCTTCAAGGGCAGGGCATGTCCACGTCCCCCATCCATCGTACATGACATGTTGTACATTTATATATATAAGATGTACACATATAATCATATATACACGATGATTCGAAGTGAGGACCTCTCATGAACCTTGTGCTTCATTTGTGCAACAACGGAAGTACAAACGCGGCAATCTAAAATACACCATTTATCCCCATGTATAGATGTTTCTTTATTCCATAAACAAAACATTCATGGATATGTATGTGGAATTTCCCATTGCCATGTTTCATTGCCGGAAGGTACCAGTTTCCTGGCCAAACATGGCCCGATTTTCCAAGGATCGTGCGGATGTTGGACTTTTTCGTCTATAGGCTCTGGGGTGGCAGACTTGATTTGGGGGTTGGGGGATCACCTAGCTGGGCGGTGGGCTTAGAAGGACTTGGCTCCAAGATTGGATGATCATGACACAAACTCAAGAAATTTGACTTGAATGATGAATTTGACATAACTTGACTAAGATCTGGGTTCCATTCATTTGAGACGAACCACCACTTTTGAGCTGTGCCCAGTTTTCCTCCTCACACCCTTGTGTCCGAAGATGCTGAGTCCCAGCAGGAAGCACCTCTGCATTGCCTTCGAGCTGCTGAGTGTGAGGCTAAGGCTTTGTCCTGATTTATCCCAATGTGACTGTGGCACCAACACACAGATTTTAGATCTTTGTACGTACTACTGTAAACCTTCAACTTTTTGTAATTTTGGCCCAACAGGGTCAGATCAATCGAGGATTCATGATCCCGCAGTTTATTCATATAGGGGGTGCCATTCTTCATCTTAATTCATGACTTTTGAGTGTACCACCCCTGACATCCCCTGACTAATCATCCAGGGTCTATTCATCCCTTGTTATCCTTTGTCAACAGGGAGCATCCAAAGCCAAGCTATCATGTCCTCTTGAAATTGCGGCGAACTGATTTTTTCATCGGGATATGGCCAAAATTCTCGCTGATTTCAGCCATGTTTGATGGACAACTACAGGACATCATCCCATCTTTCTGCGACATATTGAGAATCCTCCTTTTGCTACTTCTGTGATACTACAGTAGTTGCAGATAGTTGCTGGTGATGCTCCCTATTTTGTTGGTGCTGTGGCCCCAAGTGGCCATCGCTGAGGTGTGAACCTCTATGAAGTTCTGAAACAGAACTCCTTCCGGGGTGTGCTGGACACCTAGAATATCCTAGAATCTTAAAGATCCTACAATAATCCACATTGACACCTAGAATATCCTACAATTTGAGTGATGATTTTCACAGCATCCAATTATCAATCTGGACAGATGGCCAAGGTCGATGGCTTTGATCCGTGTCCTCACCGATCAGCTTTTGAAGGCCGTGCGACGCGACTCCTCGAAGTTTTTTCAACTAAATTGTGTTTCAGCTATAGAAAGACATATGGGAAAACAATCAAGAATATATAAATACAATTTCATTTTTGATCTATATTATTATTCTTAGATTTTGGCTTGCAATGAATATAGATGGAAAGACATCTGGGCATGGAGAGTGATGTGATAGGGACATCCATTTGTACCAAGATTTTGCACATTACGCATTGTTGTTAAATTATGATAATTATGGTTGGCAGATAACGGTTGAGATAGGAATCTGCAGCGTCCTCCTGGATGAGTGAAATCAGGGCCATGATTCAACAGATTTCCTTCGATAGGTCCCAAAGACGACATCGACCATGGACAGAGGATGCCCATCAAATTGAGATAAATTGAGGATATAGACATATATATATATATATATACGTATATATAATATAATATATATATAGATTATCAGATATATAGATAGATATTGATTTATAGACATAGACTGATTGCAAAGCAAATTGGCCAGAGATCCGGCCAGGCATTGCGCTGCCTCCGAGAGGCGTTTTGGGGTGTGCCAAAATGCCAGATTTCTGGACATCGGATGGACATCTTTCAATGGATTATCATCCCTTTTCGCTATTCTAATTGCCATGAATTCAATTGAATTCAATTGAATTCAATTGAAATATATATATAAATTAAGGGGTTATACTATGTTATACTATGTTATACTATGTTATACTCCATTTTCATCCATTTTCAGATACATCCACATCAGATACGCCTCGCAGCCGACTTGGAGCTGCCTGGTTTTCAGGCCTCGGTGATCCACTGCGATCTGAAGCCAGAGAATGTGCTGTTGAGCCACTTGGCCTTGGGCGATGGGAGATCCCCGAACGAAATATGGAGGTTTTAACAGAAAATCATCTATAAATAGTGGATAAATAGTGGATAAATAGTGGATAAATAGTGGATCACAATGCATTTTCAATGATAATAGTTGATACTATAGTGGATAATACGGAATAATATGGAATAATGATAGTGGATTTTCATGGATTTAGCAAGGCACGTTTGATTTCCGGAGACCGTGGACTGTCCTGAGAGCCACCCGTGTTCCGCCAGGTAACATCCATCACACCAGGATCAAGTTGATCGACTTCGGTTCTGCCTGTTTCGAAAGCCACACCGTGGGCTCTCCTGGACAAAATCCCGACAGGGCGCCGTAAAAATTCAACTGGATCCATGAAGACTCAACCGTTGAGGATCCCAATTGATGAAAGACTTTGCAGGGACATGTTTTTTTTTTCTGAAACCTATGCCATCAGTTTATGGGATTTCAATCCTGGTCAGCCTTGCCAGCACAGTTCCGAGGTCTATCCCTATATCCAATCTCGCTTCTATCGTTCACCGGAGGCAACCTGTGGTGACCTATTCAGCAATTGAGGAATGCCAGCGCAACGCTTGCTTGAGACAGTTGATACAAGACATTCAGCCAGTTGTTGCAAAACATTCCAAACACTTAGCCAGACACAAGTTTTCGACCCACATGTTGCATCGGAAACAAACTTTCGGCGCTCTCGGTGCACAGGTGCTCTTGGGAGTTCCATACACAAGTGCCATCGACATGTGGAGTAAGGGCCACAGATCTTGGGTGCTTTGGGATTCATCTTGGAGCGGCTAGGCCGAAATCAAGGACGTAGGAACATGTTGGAACTAGGAAATGGGGGCCATCTCCTCACTAGTTGCTTCATGACAAACCTTCACCTCGACTGCTTGATCAGCATCTGAGGCTTGGGTTGTATTTGTGCAGAGCTTTTCCTTGGCTTGCCGGTCTTCCCCGGGCATTCGGAGTATGACCAGGCCGTTGGTCGAGCCATGAGAGCCATCAGTTTCGACCAACTGACTCGACTGTGATGCCAGGTCTGTCGAATGTGTGAGGTCCTTTGCTCAGTGACTTCAGAAACGCATGTGGGAAGTCTTCTCTTCACTGGGGCAAGATTTGTCGATTTGACTTCAACATGTTTTTTTTCTTAAACCATGTATCAGTAGGCAAGGAGTATAGACAGGTTGTTCGGAAGTCGTCGAGTTCAGAAGCCGACCATGAAATTAATAGTCCAGTTGTTGCAACCTTGACATCAACATCAACCAGAGACATCCAGCCAAGAAAGCCACCTGGTAGGTGCTGAATCTTCCGCCCACCAGCCTGCTAGATGCTGGTCGCAACACCAAGAGATACTTTCGAAAGGAGCGATGGCCATGGCATTCCATTTCACCCCATGCCTGCTTTTGTTTAGCGGATTCGATCCCCGTCTCTTAGGTGGATATGATAGATATGTCATTGTATGTCATTGTATGTCATTGTATGTCATTCTATACCCCTAGGCTGTTTGTACCGATCCAACCATGGCTCCCTCAAACCAGTTCTTTTCCCCAAGTCTCCATCCCCATCGGCACTTCTGAAACACTGATAGGAGGAGTTGAAGCTTCCAGAAGGTGCTGAAGGCGCCAACCAGCTGCTGAGGATATGCTGGGGGAAATGGCTAAAGATGTTACCGTGGGGATCCATGGGGATCCATGGGGATACTTATAGTAATAACATTTGAGTTTTAATCTGATGAGATGTAGATATGATATGATATGAATTGATATGATATGATATGATATGATATGTCACCATATGTCACCAACTGTTCAGCTGTGATTTGTGATTTGGTTCGTGGTGTTCAAAGGTTTTGAACATGGTCTTGTCTTCCGTTCTAGGACCCCAATTTCGCTACTATGTTTGGGATGGTTTGAATCCCCAAGCTAGTACAGGCACTGTTGGGCAATACCGCCCTTTTTTCACTGCAGGGTTACTGAGAGACTTGGTGGTTTCGCCTCTGCCGTCCTTGATTGAAACCGTCATTCTTCTCCTTTTGGATCCACGGATCCACCAAGGATCTTCTCAAATCATCCAGAACCACTTGGAGGGCCACTTCAAAGATCTTCGAAGACTCCCATATCTTCGTGGTGGAAACATGTGGAAATCCTTGGAAACATCTTTCCTCTTGAAACTCCTCTTGAAACTCCTGTGAAAACCATCCGTGACCTCCCAAGGCCGCAGCCACCTTGAATCCCGCCTCGTCAGGTCCTTCGACCAGCAGCGCGGATGGCGAGCAGGTGCGATGGGCTGCAGTTCTGTACAAAGCTTTTGGACTCAAAATAGATCAGATCAGTATAGGTCAAATCTCGCCCACCCTGGTTTCAAGACCAAGATAGTTGGCAAAGGATGGATGTTCATCCCACCATTCAGAACGGTCCCATGGGTTTCAAACATTTTCAAACTACATTTTGGATCATTTTGGATCATTTTGGTATAGTGGAAAGGGGTTACCGGCTTTTTCGAGGCTTTTCGTGTAAACCACGCCCCAAGCTCTGTTTGGAGACAGGATTAAGCTCAGCGAGTGGTGGCTGCAGTGGCTATATCCTGCCAGTTCGGCTTTGTTTTCCACAGCAGAATGTCATTTGCTGGCCACAATACTTTAATTGGATAATTGGGATGCATTCTCAAGCAAATTTCGTCTAAGTTGCTTCAGGCAATACACCCTCTACATAGACAGATGATGATAACGTATTTCTTAAGTTGTCCAAACATTCGTAAGCAAGTTTGCAAGAGGGAACGGGCCTACCCTCCTTGCGGCTAATCACTCAGGAACTGATCCTTTCGTCCCTTGAAGCTTCATTAGAAGGTATCTCCTCGCATCTCCTCGCGACTTTGGAACAGCTTGTTTGCGAATGGCGAAAGCATTGCTGATACTGTTGATGTTGGTCTCCTTCAAGTATGTAGGTGGTCGGTTACAGGGTGAAATGACTCACTGGCTGTAGATCTTCAGCGCAGGAGCTTCAGATTGATCCCAATGCTCAAGATGAACGGGAGCAGCACTCACAATCCAGTGGTTCAGGCTGGAGATTCAGCTGTGAAAGTCGAGTCAAAGTTGGCAGAATAGAACCATTCCAAGTCAAAGAGGTTTGTGGGAATATATGGGGATGGATCAAGACCTATTAATACTATTTTTAGTGGGATGAACATCCATTTACCAGCTATTTTGATGTTCACCAGGGGTACAAGGTTTTGACACACTGCCATATCCGAATATATCCTATATATTATATCGATCCAAAAGTTGATAGCAGGGGATGATCTCATGCTGCTGGATCTGATGCTTTTGGCTAAGTGGCGTTAGCATGACACCACGGGTGTCATGCTGATAACGGTTATGTGACACATGATTTTATCTCAACGTGTTCTTCATTATTTGCAAACTCAATTAATTAAAAGATGCGAATACAATAAACTTTCAAGTTCCATTCATATGTACGATCGTTGGGTTCAATCCTTCATATGCCATCATTATCTCAGTCAAGTACCCATTCTGGATATTGTACACCATCGTTATATATCATTATCCTTTATGTCCCGTCATTCTCATAATCCATTAATTTTGATGATTTAATATCCCGTCAGTATCCATGATTTTTTATTTGCAGAGCATGTACCAGCCATGTGCCCATTCAGGTGAAAGCGCGAGTGAATCACGAGATGCCTGGCCACGAAATGTGGGCCATTTCTTTGGGCATCGATGAGGATGGGGATGGGTGAAAAAACAATGAAAAAAACAATACTTGTAGATTGATGATCATAAATAAATTACCATAGTGGGATATAGTGGGGACGATCTATTGGAAAAAAAAAGAAGTCACAACTAAGAATACTATTATGTTTTGTAAGTCGATGGTTGTAATGGCTGGCTCTACAACCCCTTACCCACTTCGCATTATCCTTCATCCGTGAAATGTGACTCCCCATTCAGAGTTATGTGTTTGACATTTTTGAATAGGGTTTTAATATGTTTTAATGCTGCTCAGGGAATGGGGTCAAACGTTTTTAAGACCTATGGCACTATGGTATTCGAGGGGATGAACATCAACAGGATTCCAGGATTTTCACCCAATCCGACGTATGACTTCATGCGAAAGATTCCCCGTCAAAAACTTCCCCGAAATTCAAAGGGGCTTGATCATGGACGTGCATCTCTTACTAGAGCACTCTGAGGCTCAAAGTATACAACTTTATGCAAATCATCACGAGTGTAAGTCTCCAAGTGGAGTTTTGGGGCACTGGATTTTTTTCTTTCCCAACCCAAACGCAAGCTATTCATGGCTATTTTCCGTTCCCAAGGCGCGCCCTGAAGCCGAAGAAGTTTCAGCACCTCCGGTGGTGGAGGACGGATATGTTTTTTGTTTTTTTTTGGAAGCGCCCATATCCATGAAGATCGTGCAGGGTGGGTTGTATAATGTTTGTATGATATGTATGGTCCATTCGTCATATTGTGGTTGTACAAAATAATTCTACATAAATTCATGTTTTAAGTAGTTCCCGAATTGGTAGACATTTCTTTAACATTATGTTCGGTATCTCAATGTATGGAACACATACGGAATATCAACCAACACGACCGAAGCAAGACACGCCATGTCCTTTGTTGATTGCCCCTCAGTGCATTCACATGCTGTGTGAACTATATATATATTTATACATACTGAGTACATATTGAATATTAAACATTAATGATCATTAATGAACCACATATAATGTACATTCAAATATGAACATCGTTTCTATAGTGGTTTCAAAGTGAATTGCAGACTCTGCAACTCCTGAAGAAGCCACATGTTTCTCTCCAGGACGACTCACGCGTCTACGTGGTCTCGGGTGCTGGCGGTGTGGGCAGCCCTTGCAATGGCGAATACCGCCGTGTGAGAGAGCTGAATGACAAGCCCTTGCAGCTCGGTCAGACTCGGTGACGAATTCATGGGGTGTCACGATGGGCTGAAGCTCCTCATGTTACCATCGGAATATATCGGACTTTTCCAGCCCCCAAAGGCCCAAAGGTATTTGGAATTGGGAAAAGTCGCCAGATACCTTCTGACCTCCAAGAGTGATGATAAAGCTTATGTTTGAGACTAGGTACACACCTGAATCCCTTATCAGCAACAAAGATATCCTGTAACTCATGCCTTTGCCTGGTTCTTCAAGGTTCTGCAGGCCTCAGTTGCAAGCTGTAAGTTGTAAGTATTACCCTCCATAAATTCACATAGCTATGGAACACGTCCCATTTATAGATGAACTATATATCTATTGATATCGATTAAACATTATGATTTTCGATAATTATCTTATATTTTGTTAAGTTATATAGCAGGGTAAAGGGCACAATTACTGCCTTCAATGATGTTCAAGGCTTCAATCAACATCTGAGGTACAAGAAAACTGGTGGTGACGCCATCATCTACTTCAAGTTCCGGTAGGGAGTCTGAGAGCTACGGGGTGCAAGTGCTGTAAACTTATGACACAACGAGCGTGGTGTCACTGCAATGCGATTGAGGCTGGTGATACAGTAGAGAGCACGTGCAAGACAGGCTTTTTGAGATTGAAAGTACGTAAGTTTAAGAGCTCCACCGTGCAGCAGAAATGAATCCACAAGTGAGAAAGAGTTTGATGTTGCATGGCCTCGGCTGAACACGTACTGGGTAGTATCAGTTCCAGCATCAAGGACCTAAAAGTTCTTGGTTTGACATGTTCGACAGTGACGTAAAGTGAGCAACAAAGACAGCAAGGCAATTTCTTCATCAACCTGTGCACTCGTAAGCCACCTGACCTAGTGAAGTTGAGGTGGAAGATGAACGCCCGCGACGATACGCGGGGCTGGTACTACATGGCACCTGAAAGATCAGCAGCAACGCCGCCTGAAGGCTGAGATGGGGCTGTTTACGCAGGGCATGAATGCAACTTGTTTCATTTGTGAAAGAATTGCAGGATCTTCACTGGCCTTTGATGCCTTTGATCCAGTTGGTTTTCAAGAAATCGACCTGATCCACTCGAAAGCTAAATCGAGCTCTTGTTTTTCTTGCCCATGTCGAATGAGTCGAATAGTGTCGAATGCAACAGGTCAATGGACCACAGAAGCATATTCCAAAGATGATGCCAATCCAGCTCCAGTGGTCTCCACATACAAGGCAGGTCTGACCTGGTCTGACCACCTGCGGCGAAATCGGTGGCTTAATTTGATCCATCGTATATCACACCTCTCCATCATTGTTGGTTATTGGATTGGATTTTCATTCGGAGTGCGCTACTTTTTTTTTTTATTTTCAACATCATGTTCTAGCTTTAGTTAGATAAATAGTGATCAATGCGACTATTGCATACTATATTCTTGGATATTGTTAGCTTCTGAGATGGCGCAAGTTTCGCAGCACCACTGGCGTGAAGCTGTGGCACCATTAATGGTGGCTTCAACGCCTATGGAATTTTCCGCAAGAGCTGAGGGATTCGCATCCGTTTTGATCCATAGCCATAAGGTTGGTTATACACAATATATATATATATATGTATATATATAATATATATATATATGATACCAGGATTAACATACAAAACATATCAAACACGAAACATGACGAGCTTTTCTGAGTTCATAGGCCTGAAGTGCCCATATGATACATCAGGTCCCGAAGATCTTTTAGGTTTGAGCTGCAAAGAGGGGGTTCTTGTGTCACTTAATCGTTCATTTCAGTGTTGTTTGTTTAAGTGTGTTTTCTTGCTTGTTTGCTTGTTGGCCTGTTTGTTAGTTTGCTAGCTTGTTAGTTTTTCACTTACTTGTTCATATAACTTCATATCAGTGTTTTTGTTTGACTTCAATAGGACTTTTGATCATCTCTTGATATCCTGTGTGACTCCATATGATGTGAGCACTCGGAGGCCAAAAGTAGCTTTCTGGATTTGCTGAAGCATCGATTAGGCGCGGCTGGCTGTCGTGTCGCTGTTTCGATGGCTGTTGTGGATATTTCAGCCAAGGAGGTTTCCTAAAATGGGGGTTATCCAAAAATATACTGGAACATCCTATTAAAATGGATGATTTGGGGGTACCCCCATTTTTGGAAACCTCCGTTTGACCTTCCAGAAAGGACGCCCCGATGGGGAAGATTCAGGGAAGATGATCGAAGATTTCACAGGATTGACCGGAAATCATGGTGTCTACGATTCGGACATTTTCATATGGAGGGGTATCCTTTTTGGGAATTTATCATAATTTACAGTATCTATTTTTCATTTTGCGAAGTTCACATTTCCTCGGTTTGGCTTTTGGTTTCTGGCTTTTTGCTTACTGGACAATTTAATAAGTAAGTAGTAGTAAGTTTAGATAATTTTCAATTGAAATTTAAATTGCATTTCAATAAAATCTTGTCAATTAAGAATTAAGTTTAAATTGATGTTGATTTGACTATATTTTTCATACATAGTCTTAAGTAAATTCTAAATGAAATGACAATTGATTGAATATTGAATTTACATCAATCTCAACTTAGCTTAAGCTCAAACTAACTCAAAGTTGATTCTAAACTAAAATTAGATTAGTTTATAATCAAATCCAACTAATGGTTACCCTTCAATAAAATCGAAATCAGTTTTAAATTGACTTTAAAACACTTTTAAATTCCCATCTATAAGTCAAATATTAAATCAAGTTTAAATTAAATTTTAAATTTTACCCAATTTAGTCTTAATTTGAATGTAATTCAAAATCAGATTGAATTGAAGTTGATTTCACATTCAATCTAACAGAATTTCTAAATCAACCCAAATTGATGTTACATAGAATTTAAATCAATGTTCAATTTTTTCATCAGCTTCAAATTACTGTAAATATCAAAAAGCATTTAAAGTGAATTGAACTTACGTAGTTCTAAATTAAGTTCAAACTAAGTTCGAATTACTCTTAAGGAATGCTAAAGTATCAGTTTCAACTTAGATCGAAATGCCTATTTGAATAGATTTAAAGCTTAGGCTTAGTTCTAACTTGATTTTGAATTGAATTTGATTTTTCTTTCAAATGAAACCTAAGTTAATTTCAAATTAAATCTAAGCGACTCTTAGCTTAAATCTGGATTAATTTTAACATTTTAAACACACAAATAGATGAATGCCAGTTGTGCCACCAACCAGAAAAGTCAGATAAAGCAAGGGGAGAATGAAATTCAGCAACTCCCAGACCCAAAAGAAAGAATATTCCTAAAATGAGAACACGAGTTCCTCGCAAAAAAATGCACCCATATCATATTTGCTGGACACATCCATTATCATTACCAGCATATATATGATTACCAACCATTACAAAATATGATTACCAACATGTTATTATGATATACCATTTATTACCAACATATAAATACCACTATTATATGATTTATACCATTTATATACCATTTTTATACCATTTATATACCATTTATATACCATTTATATACCATTTATATAGCATTTATATACCATTTATACGTTATTATACTTATTATGATTACCAACATATATACCACGCATTTTACCATTTTGCTGTGAAAACACTAAGGCATCCATGCGGATGATGGAGAAGCTTGGCGATTTAGATAAGCCAGCTCCACTGTTGTTGGC
>CAMXCT020003079.1:22421-72421 GCA_947184155.2 Cladocopium goreaui | reverse complement strand
ATGGATTTCCCGTGGCAGGCGCAGTGCAAGAGACATGTTCATCAGAGCTGTTAGGAGGTCCGGGCGCTGATTTCCTGAGAGGGGTTGCATTTTGGAGCATCAGATCTTCAGGTTTGCTGAGATGATTTTGCATGACAGGTGCAGCACTTCGTATGACTTGGCATGATTTTTTCGTGGCAGGAGCAGTACTCTAGACAGGTGGAGTGGAAAAATCGCAAAACGCATTGGTACGAGGCCGTCAGCTCTGCACTCAACTTTCTATTTTTGAAGGCAGACAGACAGACAGGCAGGCAGGCAGGGAGGCAGGCAGGCAGGCAGGCAGACAGACAGACAAGGTAGATAGACAGACAACTACAACTACAACTACAATTACAACTACAACTACAACAACTACAACAACTACCACAACTACAACTGCAACTACAGCAACAACAACAACAACTACTACTACAACTACAACTACAATTACAACTACAACTACAACAACAGCAACAACAACAACTACTGCTACTACCAAATTTACAACTACAACTACACTACATTACACAGCACTACACTAATTACACTGCAGCACACTACAACTACAAATATACATGCAGCTACAACTACTACATTACAAGACACAACACTAAACAACACTACACTACACTAATTACATTACATTACATCTACAGCTGCACCTGCAACTACAATTACAACTGCCACTACATTGCACTACGCTACACTACACTAATTACAATACACTAAAACTACGTACAACTACGTACAACTACGTACAACTACACTACTTTACACTACACTACACTAGACTACACTACACTATACCACACTACAGTACACAACACTACAGTACAGACACTACAATACACTACAGTATACTACACTAATTACACCACACCACAGCTACAACTGCAACTTCAACTGCGACTACACTAGACTAAGCACATCACATTAGAACTACAACTTGCAACTACTACTCCACTACACTACACTTCAACTACAGCTACAACTGCGCGACACCACACTACATCCAACAGTTGTGGTGAGGTGACCGCTGCAACCATGGCAACCACTCCAAAAAACACAGCTCCAACCACCTCTTGGGCCATCAGTGGATTGGCTCTGCCACCCGTGATTCACAACAACCAACCTCTCCTATAGGTTTCCTATTTTTGAAACTTCCGCCACCGCCATGTGCCGTACTACTGGTATATACAATGTAGAACTGGTATATTCTTTATCTGAATTTAATTATATAAGCATATTAATGTTATTATATTCGATTTGTGGAAGAGATGTTGTCCTTTTGCGGCAAACCTGCCACAATTTTTGCTTCACTGTAGCCAGCGCACTGCCATGCTGTCGTGCCAAGAAGGTGGGTCTCAAAATTTGGACCCTCAAAGGGGTCCTTAAATGGGTCAGATTCCCATGGGGCTCCATGATTTCTCAATCTTTCAATGTCCTTCAAACAGGGGAATGGGGTAATCCCCAGTTTTTTCTAACACTCTGAGACATCCGTGGCAGGAGAAGGAGCGCCGTTTGTGCTTCTTGCAGTTTCTTTCTGGCCTACTGCAGCTGAACCCAGACCTTCGATGGACGCCGAAACAGGCACAGCTAAACTGCCAAATGCTGCAAGGATCTACCATGATGTCAACGTTTTGAAGGGTTGGGAATTGGGGGCAGGAGTGGCACACTCTCCAATGAACCAACGATCATACAATACGCTCTAATCATTGATAGTCATCTTGTACCATATGATATGTAGAACACACATTATTTTGACATGTTTTTGAAGATTTTCAAACTTGTACAAGTCATAACTCCAATCATCTCACATTTCTCATCGCACGTCTGTTGTGTACCACCAGCGTCCGGCACGAACCTGGGAGCCTGGGAGGCGTCGGCGCATCCCTTTATCATTGGGAAAGCCTTTGATCCCGACTTCTCCCCTCAAGCGGATCATCCCGTGACCAACTTTCGGAAGGCTCGTGATTTCACGGATGAAATCGGACGCGTTGAGAGATGTTGAGAGCCTCTTAAGGTAGGCGAAACAATGCAAACCATATTATTTGGATGAGAAGTCCTCCACTTTTGAGGTACTTTGTCCTCTGCTTGTTGTCGTTTTTTGAGCTTTGCTTCCTGTCGTTCTGTTGAATCAACTGAAGAGCTCCAGCTACACTCACGGATCACGGAGCTCAAAGCAGAGTTCATTGTGCACCTCCCAGCGTTATAGGCAGACTATCCTCCTTGTACGTCCTTTCCAAAAATGGCTTAAAATACCAAGCAAGGCCATTTTAAGAAAGCCTACTGGTCCAAACATCTGGAGAAAAATCTACCCTGCCGTTGCAACATGGCCTTGGTGTCCCGGCATTTTACGATAGAAAAACTCAGCTTCTCATCGGCAGGCGGTGCCCCCAAGTTGAACCCTCAGAAAATCGGCAGAAATGGGTGCCCCTGGTGCTTTTGATTTTGGGCCACTGAATTTTGGAGATCTTTGGAGAGACCTCAGCCAATCAGTTGGCATATTGGAGCTCCTGGTTTTCTGCTTTTGCTGACGTGGCTGACGTGGCCTCGGCTGAACTGAGGTTGTTGTCAGGGGCAGCCCGGAGCTTAGGTGTTTTAAGCCATGCTTTGGAAGTTGATCTGTGACATGGGTGGATCTGCAAAAACTGATGGCTGCGAGTGAAATCACATCACCTTGCTGGGTCTGGTGGCAAGTCGGGATGAGTTTCTGACCAACTCGTCAGGATCAACAGACTCTGCTTGATTTTTCATGTCAAAAGGGTATCAATGTATATAATGTATGAACGGAGTTGAAGTTTTTTTTGATCAACTCATACTTTATGCAATTAAGTGACAGCAGAGAACTGAATCAATTCAATGTCCTACAATTGGGTATAATACATGGTAAAACAAATACGGACCCACCAATTTAATTTATAATATATATATATAATTTCTCATAAATCACGCCTGAAACCTCTTAGATTTCTGAGATTTCCGAGGGGTGTGTACACCGTGGATGTCCGATCTCTCCCGCTACAGTCCCCGAGGTCCAGACCGGTGCCCATGTTGCCCAAAGCGAAGCTTGGGCCGCCGGAGGAGGTGTGAATTATAGGACTAACTCAGAGTCAGTCATCACACACACATAATCACAATGTGTATTCTATAATATTATATATATGATATATATTAATACTTATGACATATATAACATAAATAAATATATATATATATACGTATATATATATATATGTATGATTATATATAGGTACACAGGAAATTTGGTATTCCAAAATCGTTTGGAGATTCCCAGGTCTGAAGAGCGACTGGGATTCCTGGGGTGTCAACAAGAATGGGACCTGCTCACCTCTAGTCACACTGCACCAAAATTGCAAGTTTATGCCATTCGCATCTCGAGGTTCCGAAATTCACAAACTCCACGAGCCTCACAAAAAAACATGACATATATATATATATATGTATACATATGTGACATATACCAGTCTTCATGCTGGCTTAATCTAAACCCTCGATGTCCAATTGGTGCAGTTGGGGAGTCCCGGGGTCCCGCAGCCAGGGAGCATCCTCAGCTCGGAACTGGGAAGACAAGAATGCCTCAGGCATGGCGGCGTGGTTTTTTGCAGGGAAGTGGATCAACTGCCCAAAACTTCTGGTGATTGAGGGTTAAATGCAACACGCATCAAAGCGCTGTAATTGAATCAGGACTACTATTGACCATTGCCATAATCCAGCTTTGGAGATGCCAAGAGAATCATTTTTATACACTTTTGAAAAGCCAGAGCACCAGGCGTTTGACCCCACACTCAAGTCATCAAAACTGCAGGCGAGGATGACAGGTGAAAATCCTCAATACGTCACGGGACGCAGCTCCATAAAATAGGGGTTGTCCCACATGCGAAAAATCACCAAATCACCAACCATGATCAAAAATGGATCATCAATGATCATCATATATTCCCCTAAAAATGGTGGAAGGCCATGGAAGGCCATTCCCGTTCAATGGCCATTTTTCTTGGGTATGCCCATTTTCAGACACCCATTGGATGCATTCCATGGCCCCTGTCTACCTTGAGGTGGTCTTGAGGGTGAACAGATACGCAGTGCGCCGGCGACGACGCGTGAGGCTTCAGGCGGCCAGGGACCACTGGGATACCAATTGCCAAATTTGTGGGTCTCTGGGTCTCTAGGTGCCCCAGTTTACCCATGGCCATCTGAGATGGCATAACAGGCCATCAAAATGAGCAGAAACCCAGAAATGCGTTCGTACGAATTTCCACTCGGTGGCCCGGTGACGAGGGTGAGATGTTGAAATTTGATCCCAGGATGTTGGGTACCAGTCGCTCCCACGCTGAGCAAACATGATGTGATGTCAGGTGATGAGACAGGAGGTGCGCGTGTCCATTTCATTCCATTTCATCAAGAAAAAACCAGGGAGATATTCCTGATATTTCCTGATAGTCAGCTTTAGCGCCAGACTGATGGTAAACAAACTTGGCTGGCTGGTTGACCTGTTATGATGATCCCAACTGGCCGAACTCTTCCAGGGCTCAACCATGCATCAGGTGTCAGACATCAGGCTGACGTCGCTTGGCCGCAACGGCACATGATATGATATGTCGCTGATAACTTGATGCCATTAAACAGGGAATTTCGAGGAATTTTGTTGCTTAACATTTTTTCGACTATGATCATTGGCTATTGATGGCTATTGTACATATTATTCCCCCCCTGCCATTCTGAACTGTATTGCCAATTATTCCAGATTGTACTGTATATCAAGTTATACAGCAGATTACATCACTTGCACACAGACAAGCGCACGCACACATGCATCGTATGAATCATATACGATGAATGCATACACATCAAGCTTTGCATCAAGTTGTCCATTTAAATCATATTATCTCAACATATATCAACTTGTTCTAAGTGCATCCAAGTTCAAGGAATGTCCATGTAGATCCAGTTCCAAATGTTGGAACTGAGGCCAAGTTGCCAGAGTCCGCCCTTAGCGGCCTCTGGGGTCACCTTTGTATGGGCCGGGAAGCCATGGGGAGCCATGGGGAGCCTGAAGCTTTAGCACAGCTATGCGCAGCTCACCAATCATCCGGTGGTAACCTGCGCCTGAGGCATCCCCCTGCCAGATGACAACCCTGTGGGGACGCCCAAGCGAGTCTCTTCGCCATCTCAGCTCCCTTTTCTCCAAAAGTCAGCGAAAGACGTGGATCCACTCCATTCCACTCCTCTCTACGCTATTTAGATCTATTTAGATCTATTTAGTGCATCATCATCCGATTTTGCTTCTGATCTAACATCTGAGGTGCTCACGAGCTTACGTTTCATGTGTCACTGTGGGGTTCCCATGGCTTGAAACCGCCGCACGATCCACAGGCTGAAAGCTATCGACCTCCCATTGACAAAATGTCTGAACGCTTCTTCCGAAGCTTCATGGAGGCGGGATGAGGATGCACTGGCTGTTGGGGGCAGCCCCATTGAACAACCAGCAGGTACGTGAAGATAAATGGTAGTATAATCAACTTTAATCAACCAGCTCCGGGATGCCCCCATGGTGTGGCCAGTGTGGCCATGTTGCTACATCAAGCAGGACCCATGGTGGGAGGCATGAGCACTGTATTTTAATATATTTTAATGATTTTTAATGCATTTGAGCGAAAATTAGGGGATACCCAAATGGTCATTTTGTGGTGAGAACGCCCGAGTTGTGCTTGAACTCTCGGTTTTTTCAGCCAGGCCGATGTGCGCAAGAGGCACAGTGAAGCATCGACTGAGGCCTGGAATCAAAGCAACATATTCCCACAGATCCTTCGTCATCCTTCGTCCAAAGATGTTTCTTTGAGTCTCTTCCCGTTCCATATTGGTTTCGGATATCGGATAGCGCATGATAGCACAATAGCGCCATTTTTTGGATTTCCCAAAGCTCTAGTTTGGGTAGTTTTCAGAGGGCCTGCAATAGCAAGCACAGGATGTATGATACATTGACTATTCGCTGTATGATAGGATGCATCGTCACAAAACAAGCTCATGCAAAATCATCAGTCAAACATCATCTCCGACAAATTGAGATGTGCAATCTTGCCAACCCAATCATATTTTCCATCCCAGTTACCAACCATTTGGAGTCATAAGAATCACCAACAGGCCATGGATCCTGGTACTGCAAGCCCTCCAAAGGCGCTTTTGCCCAGTGGATGGTGCAGGATGTGCATGTTTTCTATTCAAGTGCTGGCAGCAGTCTGAGCCATAGAGCTCCAGATCCAAATTGCTATTACATCTGTTACATCTTAATGGTTTACTGTGTATATATAGATAATTATATATATATACACATGTACAAGACATATATATATATATATGCATAATATTTTTTTTCATACTCACACTCACGCATACTTTTGTATAAATCTATGTACGAGGCAACCATTGAACCTTTATGAGAAAAGTCGGACGGCCAGGCTGGAGCTGGCGCTTCGTTTTGCTCCTCCGCATCTTCCACAGGCCCCGCAGCAGGTCGATACCTACGATAAGAGGGGTAAGTTGAGATTCGAATGAAGGGATAATGGTCCCAAGTTAATTTCATGTGCAATACTGTTCAAGGAAGGCAAGATAACCACTAAGCAGCCTCCCAAAATGCCATGGATCGAAGAGATGTATACTCCAAACACAGTTGCTTGGTAGGTCGCCCCCAAAAATCATACACCCCAAGACCCCAGACTTGGTGCTCTACTTGGGAACCCAGTGAACCCTCCCATTTTTTTGATTCCCTGGTTTATTTTGGAAAAAACACATCAGTTCTTTTGGAACATGACGGCAGGCTCACCCACGGGGCGGCAAGCCCCGGGTCCCTCACCTTTGCTGAAAGCCATGCCAAGCGATTTGCGCTTGGTGGGCCTACGACCAGGCGCTTGGGGATGTTGGGATGTTGGGGGCGGAGCTTGGAAGAAATTGGAATGTCTCAGAAGATGTTAGAATCAACTATCAAAACGCTAAAATGATGTGGGATGTGGATGAGTCAGAGAAGTTTGAGTAAATTTGCAAGTTCTTTTAGGTTCCAGCAGCAATGGTGCCCTGCCTCAAGGTGCTCCAACACCGGGGGGTGCTGCAATGTCCAGTGCCCGTCCCGGCAGTGGCCCTTCACAGACTCCACATCGAGGCGGGCATATTTTTGAGATCCTGGGTGAACTTTAGTGCAATCATTTTAGAATATTTTAGGTGTACTTCGAAAATGTTTATTTTGATTCTCATATATATTTCTCATTTGATCTGATTTGTTCAGCTTGCAAACCCAACCAGTCCCGACTTCGGGCATTTTCGCGCTTTCACGGTGGAACGGTGGGTCCCAAAGACGCAACTTTTCCTCAGATGTCGACGTCAGGTGGAAGTGCTGGCTTTGGGCGTGCCTATTCCAGCCGTGGCGGATCCAGAGGTTCTTCGCATGGGGTCTCAGAAGCGGTGTCAGTGGCAGATCTCCAAGGATTGATGTTTGAATGATATCACCGACTCTAGTTACTATAGTGCCTTTTTTTTGGGTGTAAAAAACAAACAATAGGATTCAACACATCATCTGATCTAGCTGTTATGGTTTTTATTATGGTGTTAATATCTCAATCTGGTAACGTTCGGGTGAAGTGAATCCAAAATCGCCTGGGGATGGAGCTGTGTGATTCCTGGTGAGCTGCAGCAGGAATAGTGACTACCCAAACCACCAAAAAACCACCAAAAAACCACCCAAATGCAAGAAACAGACATGACTGGCTGGAAAGTCGCTGAAATCATAGATGCTTTACCTCTTAAACGGCCTGAAAAACCTTTTATATAACCATGGGGGGATTTCCCATCATTAAACACGGCTCCAACCCACTAGAATTGAATCATAGCCACAACGGGGGGAGGGAAATGGATCATTTTACTTCTGAAACTAGCCATTTACTGTAACCCGCCTTGTATCTGGGGTGTTGGGAGCCACCCGGTTAAACAATGTTAAACATCATTATGGTTCCATAGATCCAGATGTCCGAGATCAGATGTCCCCAGGCCCTGGCATTTGCCATCGCCAATGAGCGAGTTAAGTACGGCCTCGGAGCGTGTGAACAGCTGCTTGGTTTAAAACACATGGGTCGGCCTCGGGCGATGTTTGGGTGTTTGGGATTCTCACTTCCAACTGCCGGAAAATCCACCATTTACTTTGATGTTAGTTCCAGCGAACTAAACCTCCATTTTATAATATTTATAGTGAGGATTTCCCATTGCAATGTTTGATTACCGGAGGGTAAACAAATCCATCAATGACCAAATCAGAGCAACTACCGCATGGAGCAATATTCTGATTTCAGTTCGGAGGGTCAGTTTTGCATTTTATTGGCTACAAATGAACAGCAGATGACCGACCCTGCAATCATGACTTTGCAGACTGCTTGGCTTTCTGATATACCTAGTATGCAGATGCAGATGTTTGTTGTCAGAGAGTTTTCGGACCCACATGGCCCACGCACTGTTACGCACTGTTTATTTATGTTTAATTATTCTCTATGTCATAGAATGCCACAATAAGGTGATCCACTTATTATAATTCCAAGGGCAATTGTTGGGAGCATACTTGTAGCACCGTGGAAACAGAGCTGGCATATCTGGAACGGTATGAACTTGCAGTACTTTGCTACCCTACAGTGGTAGCCACAACAAAGCCAAAATTTGAACAACTCCACCGCATTACATCAGGGAAACTGAGGGTTGCTCCTTGGTTCGCAGAGTTGTCACCAGGTTCACAGCCTTCGGGAAGCGACTCTTGCGAAGAGCCTCGACATTTGGGGTCGCTTGGTAGAACCTGCCATAGGGTCGCACTGCAGGATGTTGTCACCCCACATCTATTGGAATGGTTCACTTTCACAAGATCTGAGGTTGCAAAAGCCTTCCCAAATCTGCCAATTTGTTCGTGACACTGCGCAAAAATGATCACCCACAATATGTATGAGCACAATGAAAGGTTTTTCAACCACATCCACCCAACAAAATCAGAAGATTTCTGCCGAAACATGCCAGTCTTCTGCTGTGATGTGTTGACCAGGTCCGAGATGGCCTTTGCCTTCGAAGATCCATCGCAGAGTGATACCCCTGTGGCGGGTGGCCCATCTGGTCCGTCTGACTGCGGCAGTCCATATCCCGAGGGCGGAAACTTTGGGGTTCCCCCCGGCGGGGGCACCAAAGATGTGCAGTCGGCCATGTGGGAAAGCATCAAGCAACTTGGATGCGTTGCTGAGGTGAAAGTAATGGGCTGACGTGTTGCTGAGGTGAATTGATATGAATTGATGAGTCGAACAATTTATGGCTGCATCCTGTTGTATCGGTTTCAATTTTTGGACGTGCCTGTGAAGTAAAATATCGTAAGCGGGTCATTGGATGCAGCTTGATCAGGCGCTTCCAGTGGCCGCAAGTCCGCAAGTGTGTATAAAGTTCACTTCAGCTAACTTGAAACCTTGAAACTTGAAGAGAAAACGTAGGCCCATACTGACATCAAACCCTTTGAGACAAGAGGACTCATTTCCTCTAGGGATGACACATCAGATGCTCCAACTGAGACACCCTATAAACATCTATAACCCCTCCCTTATGTATTGTTATGGGTCAAATTTATCAACCATATTATCAACCCTCGACCCCTTTTTTTTGGGTGCTTTCCGATCCCTAAAATGACGAGCTTACTGTGGGTCCATAAAGCCCCAGCGACTTAATCCATCAACTGCCAAGGTACGAGATGTCACGGGTGGAACTGGGACGGGATCGTCTTCCGCGGCGGATGGATATACAGAGCCCTGGAAGTACAGGCGGATGCGAACGGGGATCCGTAAACGGGTCCCTG
The DNA here is from genome assembly GCA_947184155.2 of Cladocopium goreaui. Lineage (NCBI taxonomy): Eukaryota > Dinophyceae > Suessiales > Symbiodiniaceae > Cladocopium > Cladocopium goreaui. Next base: position 62,523 of record CAMXCT020003079.1, on the reverse strand, counting down.
CTACGGTATTGTAGCTGTGTACCGTAGCGATGTGTGATGCCACCGAATGTGATAGTGCAATCAGCAATAATACAAATTTTCTTTGTCTATTATTTCCTATCTGTTTGCCTAGGTACTGAACTAGTTAACTTAATTAAGTATTTGTCCATCTGCTGGTCTATTTGTTTGTCTAGCTTGTTTGCACTCTATTATATATATACTTCATCTATCGATCGATCCAGCGATCCATGCATCCATTCACATGACTTAATTGTATGTATACTAGCGAATGTGGTTGGTTTCGGAATTGCTGCTAGCATGAACTCCAACCCATCTCCAACCCTACTTTTTTTCCTCCTACCAGCAGTTTTGCAAGACTTGCGACGAGTACTAGTTGGAGAAGAGAGTTTCTTCATGTCTCTTCAGAATATTCCGAATGACCCATCTTCACCTGGCAGGTGCTTTGGGGACCTTTCGGGAGGCCATTGGCATGAATGACAACGGCCCAGTGATCCCGCAACTTGGTGATGGATTGGATCGGAATGGGTTGAAGTAGATTAGAGTAGATTAGATTAGATGGATAGGTAGGCAGAGAGGCAGACAGTTAGATATACTTATATCTATATATATATATAACACACACATATATATATAATATTATATATACCAGGAGCTTCAAAGACCCCAAAAAATGTAGGTCCAGTGAAAAAAAACTCATTTTTTCCGAGAAAACTTGGTTTTTGGTAAAGAACCCATATTTTGGCAAATCGGGTGGACCTGTATCAAATTTCTCCTCATTACATGTAGCAATTTCATATTGACAACTTGTGAAATCTGCCAGACAGAACGCGTGATCGAAACCGAAGCAAGCGTTATCAGACACGATGCGCGCTTTCTCCGCCGGCTGCAGTTACCTCCTATGCTGCGAACTTTCCCTTCAGCGGGACTGGAGGTAGTCAAAAAGTCACAATGGATATGCATGGCATTTCAAAAGTCAGCTTTTCAGATATGAACCCAGTAAATTGACAATAGCTCCGGTAATCTGCGTTGCTTTCTTTTTGTCTGGATCGGGCAATTACGGTTCGATCTCGCAAACCAGAAGCGGAGCCTTAAAATTCGACGTCGCGCCGTCAAGTCGCAGAGGCAAAAAACCCATATTTTGAGTATACTGGTTAGTATGGGTTAAATATGGGTTAAATATGGTTTAAATATGAGTTCCAAAACACCATTGTACGGGTTAAATCGGTAAAATATGGGTTAAGTACGGCTTAGTACTGCTTAAATATGTTTTTTTGTTTTTTTTGGGTACAGACTCTAAAATTGTCATCCGAAATGATTAAAAAACTGAAACTTTCGATTGATTTTTCATGATTTTGTTAATTTGTTCGATACTTTTGTTCGACTGTTTGCTGGACTTTGGCAATCCAGAATCATTTTTTCCCCAATGAAAAAATACAGCCATGTTTCAATTTATGCTTCTAGGGGTGGTTCTTGGGAAAAATCATCCAATGACGCCAGATTGACTGTGATCACACAGAATGTTGTCCGACATGTTCCAAGAGCATCGGGCCTTTTCTTGTGAGAACTGCCAGCCAAAGCCAGCGGGGTGGAAGTATAATCAACATGAAGGGTACTGGGAGGGATAGATCCAAGGCTGGTACCAATAAAGGGGTTTGAATCGTCTAAGGGAACGAATCATGAGAAGTCATGACACCAAGTGTGAGAAAAAGTCGGTTTTGTCCCTAGTAAAGAAAGCCCATATTTTCTGAGAAAACCCGTTTTTTTTTTAAATAACTGAAGAAAAAATGGGTTTTTGGAAAAAGACCTACAAATTTGTGGGTTCTTGATGCGCTAGGTATTTATATGATATATGACGATATATCGTGGTCCCGAAATGACTGCAAATGGAAAGGGACCTGGCTCTATCCAGCTCAGCGTCAGCCCTTCGAAAAAAAAGGGAAACTTGTGATCCAGCCGGGCTGATGGCCAAACCAACGTTATTTTCTTGGGGTATAAATTTGATAAATCCAAATGCTTGCTGGTGAAATCCTAGGTCCTAGACAATCTATTTGTTCACCCACCATAGTCTACAGTCACGTAACACACTTATTATTTCTTGTCACATCATCACATGTCACATGTGTTAAAAGGCTTTCACCAGTTTGTTTGATCCCACTTTTTTCTTGACTTGGGCGATCAAACCTATGAAATGTATTTGAGTATGGAAATGGTGATTGTCAATCTAAATGGATCAAAACTTATGAAATCATATGATTTTTCATATGATTTTTCATTTGACATTTTTTTTTTGCCGGGATGAAGATCCAGCCTCGAACTTTCTAGGTTCAGCGCTGCGGGTCGCCACCCGCAGTCCATGCGCACGCCGCCCGGAGCCGCCCCTGGAGCCTCAACGCCCAACGAGGAGACGCAGTCCGGACGCTTTTTGGGGCTCTAGGGTGGGCTGAAATCATGGATGTCCAAGTCACCCATGGGACTAAAATGGTCATCCATGACTTGGATGATTTGGGGTAGCCCTATTTTAGTAGGAAAACTCGATATATCATACGTAATATAACCAATAACATTTACAAAAATTGAGATAAAGGCAAACGGAAACGGAATTTAAGGAACAAGATCTGGGGGTATATGGGAGTATAATACCAACCATTTTTATGAGGGATATGGTTTTTGAATTAGGATATAACGATGTTGAACCACCACCATTTTGCAAGACCGCTGATCGGTTCAAAATGGATGAAATATATTGAACAAAACATTGAGGTATAAAGTCAACAAACACTATGCTCTGGGTTTGTGCAGAAATGGGGTCCCAAACATGGCGATTGTGTTAGGGACAGTGAGAATCCATTGGAATTGGGGGCACAGCATTTTTGGACAACACCCTTGTAGAGTTTTTGCTGATGCTCCGGTTGAAACTTGAGATTTCCATGATTTGCGAGTGGCAAGGTAGATTGCCAGAGGACAGTATCAATGTTCAATCAGCATGCACATACATATGATAGTAGACAAGTTCAATTGGATGTGATGATCAAGAAATGTCGATATCAAGCAATGAGGAATAGGCGAAGCAACATGGGTATGTAAGATAATATCAAATACGTGCACAAAACATGGACAGGTTGTGATATTTAGAAACAAAAAGGCTAACAAAGATATCCACTAAAAGTAAGAATCCGAGTTGGCAGCCTGTTCATCAGCATGTCTTCTAAGAATCGTAAATCTTGAGCCATGGATGCCATGGGTTACAGCCATGGTTACAGCCATGTTTACAGCCGTGGTTACTTCCATGGTTGGGATTCAATGGTGATTCAATGGATGACGGGGTCCTCGCTGTCAAGGTCATCGACCCAGTCCACCGGCCTGGGCGTTTTTTCCATGTCACGATCAGTGCCTTGGATCGCTTTTTGCGCGAAAGTCCCAGATCTTTCAATGCTAAGTCATGGTCATCCATGACTTGGATGCGTTCGGGGTACCTTTATTTCATTGCCGTTGGCAAGCCCACCGGCCATAGGGAGTTTGATGTGCACTCTAGGTGGAAGCCCACGAGAGAAGCAGAAGAGAAAAGAAGGAGAAGAAGAAGAAGGAACGAAGACGAAGACAAAGGGATGCATGTTTTTTGGACCTGGGCACCCTTTTTTTGGACCTGTACATGTTTTTTGGACCTGGCCGGATTTTTTTTGGACCTGGGGGCACAAAAAATGTGGGGGATGCGCCTGTGTGTTTTCTGGACCCTGCGGGGATATTTTTTTTTGACCTGCATGCATTTGTGCGGGACCCAGGGACATTTTTTTAGACAGCCAAACTAATTGTTTCTGGGCTCTGCTTCTGTTTTTTGTACCCCTGCATTCATAGGGTGGGGGGGAAACTCCGTTGTTATAGGTGCTCACATTGGGCTGGATGTTTTTGGACCTTGGCGCCTTCTTTTTGGAACCCGTTGGAGTTGCGCTTGGCGCCGGAGACAAATCCTACGCAGATTTGCCAATATAAAGGGAATTGCAGGTTACGCCTACATCTGTCGATGCATCACCTGAACCCATTCTACCTTGCTTATATGCACAAGAAGTCGTGCCGCAAAATTGACGCCAAGCGTCAATGGCACGGGGGGTGGACTTGATTCAGACGAAGCAAAAACGCGCAGCAAGAGAACAAAGGAACAAGTACAAGCCAAGAACAGAAACAAGAAGAACACCTTCCAATCAGACACGCCGGCAGGCCGGCGGTTTACCTTTATGACTTCGGAACCTTCTCATGGACCAAGGTGGATGGCCACCTGGGCCTTGGGTTTGGAGGCGTGACATGTGTCCAAACAAAAAATATGTTGTATGTATAATATGTAGCTGTATGTATGTACAGAATCTATGTTGCATATGTACATATTGATAGGACTTTTTGAACACGCTACATATCCAGAAAACACTTGTGGAATGTGAGTAGCTCACGTCTGCAGTTGGTCCACTCTATCATAGCCTGAATGCTCCTCTCGTCTCATTGTGCCCTAATTCGAATTGTGCTGCCATTGGATTTTGTGGCAGGACCACGTTCCAAAGGACAAGTCGAATCAAGAAAACACGAGAGGTACAGTAGCACACCAGAAAGACCTTGTGGCACATCAGTTCAATTCATCAACCCTAAACAATCCTAACCAACCCAAACAGCCTAAACAGCCTAAACAGCAACGTGAGGGCTGAGGGCACCATAGGGCACCATAAGGAACCCACGCCCCGCCATGGCCCATCTTGGCAATCAGCCGAGCCTGACGGCGTTCCCAGATCCAGGCAGACGCGGCAAGCGCAAGCCTTGAGGCTTTGCACTGCGCGGCCGGAGGCTGGAGTTGCAGGATTCTGGAGAATATCCAATTAGCAGTAATAAACATCCAGAAATGTTCAAAAAAACATATTAAAATGTTCCACACATCATATTAATAAACTCTTAAAAAATGATGAATAATCTATCTGTTCAATTTCAGTTCTAAACATGATATTAACACTTGTCCTTAACAGTTATATACAGTAAGATGATGTCAGAGGGCAGTTCAGGATAGTTCCGGTACAGCAAATGACTATGCTATAGCCTGTTTTTGCCGAGTGCATGGGATCGAAGTGATGTAACGGTGCAGCCGATCTCGTGGCAGGCGTTGCGGAGATCGAGGATGAGCAAAAAGACAGAGGAACACCCAGCCAATATGATCATATTATGAAGAATACTACCATTGAGTATTCAAGACTCAGATCCAATAAGACGAGACTTGCTCTCCCAACATTTTCTGACTGGCGGCGAAGAACAGCACATTCCGAGTGGAATGGACACTGTCAGTGGAACTTGATGAACTCAATGCAGTTACTGTAAATGATCATTCGGATGTGGTTCCATTGACCCTTTGATGTCCATGATGTCCATTGTCACGGATCCGTTGCTTCCTGTTTGGCATCGAGAGACATGTTTCCAGCATTTGAAGGCATTGACAGGCTGAAAATTTCCGATTCGACTCCATGGAGACGAAATTCGTGAACACAGTTCAGCTATGTTCAGCTGTGTTTATGGTTGCAATGCAACTAGCGAAAAACTTAGAGACTTAGAGCAGGAAGCTGGAGTGAAAATGAGGCTCGAAAAGCATCCACGGCCAATCAGAAAAGGGGCTGTCTCGACCCCCAGCGTGGTTTTTCTCTTGGCTCGACACTTCACTCCACAGTGCCTGATCTTCTGTAAACCTATGCATGCAACCGCTTTCAGGAAGTGGGCACCTTCTGTCAGCTTATGGTTGTAGGCGCTGTTTCTACTGTCACATGATCAGCAAGGAAGGAAAACAAGACTAATGGAGACTGGTCTATCGCTGGACATTCAAACTTTGCAGGTTCAGTGGTTTTCAACACATTTTTCTTTGATTTTCTTTGTGGTTCTGATACACGTTTGATATGATTTGATGACCTGGTTTCAATATGATCAAGTCTCGGGTATGGTGTTCAACATCGTGTTCAACACCACAACAACACCCTGTCAGAACCATTCCCATAGACAAGTAAACCTGCTTTCAAGTACCCACACAATGCTTGGACAGTCATCCAGTATCCCTTTAGAACTTTAGTCAACAGTGTGAAAACAAAGGTGCAGCTTGAAGATGCAGATCTGATGAAGCTCCCATATACAAATTGTCCATTTCCTCATGTTGGGGGCTTGCCTTTAAAGGAGGCAGGCATGCAATGCCAATGGACAGCTCAATTTTTGCGCCGCCAACAGGGTGCGAAAATGACGAAAGGGCCCCAGGGCCTCTGGGGCCTCCGGGGCCTCCGGGACGAGGTTGGACTATCCTCCCATTTTCTTAACATGAGCAGTTCCCAACTGCTGGAAAAATATGAAAAACATTTTGACTATATATGATTATTATATTATGAAATGGATGAAATGGGGTTCTACCACCACGTTTCACTGGGAGCCTTGATCGCTCACTTTGGGAATCCAAGCCGAACCAATCCGGAGGTGAAGGGGGTGAAGGACTGGGTGTCAAGCATTATCATGGCTTCAACCAGTAAATCCTGTTCCCCTGTTCATATTAAACACCCCCATTGTGTGGTCCGATGTGGTTTGAAATATGTGTAAATCCCCTACATCCACCATGGTTTCTTGGGGGTGTTTCATATTTAAGAGATTATTTAAGGCAGGGGATGGGAGTAGCAAGCAATGATTTCATGTGATGTCGCCAGCTGTTGCAACTGCGACCGGGCCTCAAGTGGCTCCAGTGATCAAGCAGATTGCACATAGAATGCGTACTATGCGTACAGTTAGATGATAAATTGTAGTCTCATTGCTGTACACTGTATATGTTTATAAGACAATACTTGACATTGACTTTTCAGTTAACACTGAACACATTAATCACAAGCACTATGTATACAGTATACATATGTAATCACTATGTTTGCAGTATATTTGCATATTAGTTTATATATGTTCACTATAATTCATGCATGGCCCTAGAAAGAGTCCCCGTGCGCCATGGCCATGGCGGCCATGGCGGCCATGGATGTCATAGGTCTCATCTTTTGGCGGTGGGCTGAGCAAAGTGGAGCAATGACCAATGACGGAGGCGGGGTCAAAATACCAATCAGATACATTTTGACACATACATACATGTTTGTTTTGTATTGTTTTGTCCTTTTTTTCCACTCTCTCTCTCTACATGTATGTATGTTTCGAATGTATGTGTCGAATCATGTATATATATATGTATATCAGGTATGATGTGTATATAGATGAGATGTCTATGTGCGACTCGTTTCCCAAGATTGATTGAAGGTTGTGATTAGAGACCTTCATTGACCTTTATTCCTAATCACTTTTAATTTCCCCAATTTGTCTGAACATTATGGCTTAGAAATTCATTCTCCAGCATTTTTTTGGATGAAAGTCTGCCACGGCCAGGCGTGGTCCCAGCGACAGTTGGCATTTGAGAACTTGAGGCGACAGAATGGGGGTATCTGATATCTGGGTGTCTAAACATGGAGTATGTCCACAAAAAGCTATTTTAATTCGAAAATTATGAAGACCCATTGGATTTTGGGGTAGCCTATTTTCAGACCAAGCTTTTACTGAATCTGACCATATCACAGCTTGGGATTTGCGGTGATTTCTGCGGACTCAAGCAACAGATTTCTGTGTCAAGATTTCTGCAGAACCATTCTTCTTGATGACAGACTCTCGCGGCTCCTTTCTTGGGGATCCTTCTAGCTGATGAATGTGTTATGCTTCTTGCATTGGACTTTGTTGGGTGAAATCTGCCATATGGTTAAGAGTTGTGAGCACGATAGGAGCAAGAGTGCTACTTGCACCCCAAAGAATTTTCATCCCTTTCACTTGTTGCTTAGATGCCAAGAATCAAATATCACTGAACTCTGCAACTGCCTTGAAAGACACCAGTTTCACAAAAGTGAGGTGCAAAGATGCAGGAACAGAGTGAACATGAACGAACTCTATCAGATTCACCATCGGTTGGGACCCACATCAAGGCGCCATGGAATAATCCGTTACAGTATATCATTCTATATCCCCATTTATATCCCCACATTACATGGTAATATGAATAATGTGGTTAAAGCAATCATAATCCATCCCCAAAATCACCATTTTCATGGGTGGTATAAACCATCAAAAATGGGGTGGTTTATGATTGTTTTAACCACATCATCCCCATTATATCCCACATATCACCAGTACAGATCGGCATGTTGCGACGGCCAGGATTTTCGCCTACGATCTTCCCGCCTGTGCTCGACCTGCGCTGGATGTGCTGCAGCAAATGGACGACGACCATGTGCAGAGCTTGGGGGTGATACTGGTATGCTTGATCAGTTGGGGTATTTGTCAATATTATATATATATATATATGTGTGTAATAGTATATAATGTGTGTGTATATGTATTTAAGAGTTGCTGCTGAGCCAGGGACTCTGGCGACTGAATTGAAATTAAGTAGTGGTTTTTTCGCATTTAAAGAATGATTTCAAATAGTGTTTTTCATTTTTTTTCGTTAAAACATGCCGAGCAAATAGCGAAAAAAAGTGCAAACATAGTGAAATTACTTTCTTCGAGTCATCCTTACCCTTACACACTACATAATCTTACATAGTTTCTGACATACCATCTGGATGTATTTATGGCATATTTATTCTGACATTCTATCTGACATTCTTTCAGGCATATACTCTGACATTCTACCTGACATTCTTTCTGGCACATACTTTGACATTCTATCTGACACTCTTTCTGGCATTATCTGGCATTGTATCCGGCATCTATTCTGACATTCTTTCTGGCATCTACTCTGGCATTCTATCTGGCATCTATTCTGACATTCTATCTGGCATTTTGTCTGCTGAGGTCTGGCGCTCGCGGTTGAGGTCCCGCAGTGCCCACTCAGATCTGGAGCTCGCGGTTGAGGTCCGGCAGTGCTCACTGATATCTGGAGTTCGCTGTTGGGAGGAGGAGGAAGGAGGAAGGAGGAGGAAGGAGGAGGAAGGAGGAAGGAGGAAGGAGGAAGGAGGAAGGAGGAGGAAGCAAATCTGATAAAATCTAGAATCTAGAGACCCTCACCTGGCAGGTTTGGAAAATGGTGGACAAGTAGTGTTTTTGCAGCTATTTTCCTTCATTTCCTTCATGTTCCTTTGATTTTCCTTCAATTTCCTTTCGATTTCCGTTCTTTGCTTTTAAAAAGCGACAAACCAAGGGGAAATGAAATGAACCAGCCCAAAACACAACAAATATTTTTAAACTTTTTCCGCTATTTTTCATTTTTTTTGGTGATGAAGAAAGAGAAACATAGTGAACACTTAGTGCTTTAGCAGCTGTTTTCCTTCATTTCTTTCATGTTCCTTTGATTTTCCTTCAGTTTCCTTTCAGTTTCTTTTCTTTGCCTTTCAAAACTCATAAAAAACCAAGGGAAATTAAAAAAAACCAACCCAAAACACTCTCAAAACATTATTTTTTCATTTTTTTTGACTTTTTGACTATTTTTCTGTGATGAAAACAAAGGGACCAATGGAGTTTTGAACGCACGCTTTCTGTGAAACACAATGTCAAAACATTTTGTCACTTTAAAACCATATTACTTTGTTTTAAAACTGTTCGCCCCAACCCGGATGTTGCTCCACACTTATAATCGTCATGGTCATGGTCATGGTCATGGCCATCATCATCGTCGTCATCATCGTCATCATCGTCGTCATCGTCATCGTCATCGTCATCGTCATCGTCATCGTCATCGTCATCGTCATCGTCATCCTCCTCCTCATCATCATCATCATCGTCGTCATCATCGTCGTCATCGTCATCGTCATCGTCATCATCATCGTCATCGTCATCGTCATCGTCATCGTCATCGTCATCCTCCTCCTCCTCCTCATCATCATCATCATCATCATCATCATCATCATCATCATCATCACCGTCGTCATCATCATCACATGATGATCATCATCGCATTGAAATTCGCCACCCCTCTGAGCAATATGTTGACTGGGGTAAAAACATCAACTTTATCTTCATGAGGGGTCAAAATTCGGCACCCCCTCTGAACAATATGTTGATTGGGGTAATAACATCAACTAAGTGTCCATGAGGGATCAACATTCGCCACACCCTATCTTCATGAGGGATCAAACTTTGCCACCCCTATGTTGATTGGGGTAATAACTAATAACATCAACTTTATCTTCATAAGGGATCAAAATTCGCCACCCCCTATGATCAATATGTTGATTGGGGTAATAACATCAACTTTATCTTCATATCCACCTGAAGCCAGATGCGGCGCAACGTCAGGGTTGCAGCCAAACTGTTTCCAGAGAGTGGCTGCCCTAACAACTTAATTATATATATATATGATGGTAATTAAGTTATATATATATATATATGTATGCACATGTCACAAAGCAAAGTGAGATTTTGTTTCTTGCCAACGAAGTTGGAACAAAGACAGGGCATTTCACAATCAAACATGGGCATGGAAACAACAATACTGAACGATGTGGACGAGAATTTCTCAAAAGTTTTCAGCTGGTTCGAGTATGTTGAAGTTTCTATTTGCAAACAATTTTTATGTACACCTGAGTGAACAATTTGGTAGACTCTGAGGATCGACTTCACCTTCAGGGAATGATGCAGCAGATCTTGGCAGTTGAGGCCAGCACCGCATGGTTTCACTGCTTGAATAGAGGGCCTAATTTCAAAGGCACGTAAAGATTGACACCAGTTCCGTCTGATTTCTGAATTCTTTGGTTTCCACGTTTTGAATTCACGTTTGATCTTTGTCCATTGCTAGCACCCTTGTAGCAGGCTTTCGTGCATTCCTGTCCACCCGACGGGCGGGAATTGTTTTAATTTAAGGTTCCCCTGATCCTTTGGTCCCGTGGTCCTCTGGTCCCCTGGTCCTCTGGTCCCCTGGTCCTTTGGTCCCCTGGTCCTCTGGTCCCTTGATCCCCTGGTCCCTTGGTTCACTGGTCCCTTGGTCCGCTGGTCCCTTGGTCCTCTGGTCCCTGGGTCCTCTTGATCCCCTGGTCCCTTACCCTCCTCATCCTGGTCCTTTACCCTTCTCAACTGACCCTATATAAGCCCGAAAGCAACCTTGAATAGGCCAGAAACCAACCCTCAATAAAAACTAAACCAAGCGTCCTACATAAACATCCCTAAAACGGACTGAAAGAAACACCAAAAAAACATCCGAACAGCCCAAATAAGCCAAAAATCACACTTAAAAACCTGAACCAAACTAAATAAACCTTAAAACACAATCAAACAGACACCAAACCAACCATAATTCGGCACTACATAAACAGGAAAAAAACACCAAAACAACCAAATAAACCCAAATCATATAAATTGTGAATAATGCAATCGTTACTGTAAGCCCTAAACCAGCACTAAACAAACCCATGGACTACATAATAACAAAAACCGAAATAGGCTTTAAAACTACCCCCAAACAAAGTCTAAACCAACATTCAAATAGATCCTAAAACAACCCGAAAGAAACACCAAACCAGCACTAAATTCACACTACAACAACTTTAAATCGACACCAAACACACACCAAGCCAACCCCAAATCAACACTATAGCACAAGCCGAAGTAAACCCTAAAGGAAACCTAGAGCAACCAAATCTAAACCGTAAAACAATTAAAAAAACACACGCCCGCCCAAACTAACCGTACAGAAAACCTAACATCAACCAGAAATAATCCCCAAATGCACGCTAACCTACCTGAAATAGATTCTAAAACTAACTCTAGACAATATGTTGCAAACAACACGAAATGATGCAGATAATCCCCTGCGTAGTACAGATGCTGGCTCCAAGATGCTGCGAGCACGGTGCAAACAAGGGATGCAAGGCCAAAACGCCCTAAATACCATGCAAATTGCATAATTAAGTTCCAGAACCCTGCAAATATTGTATGTGCAAATAAGAGATTTCAGCTGCACAAAAAATTTAATTATTCAATGCCAAAACGCTTTAAATATCACGCAATTGCATGTTTAAGTGCCCAAACCCTGCACATATTGTACAAATAAGAGATTTCATCTGCAAAAGGGTTCAGAGTACAGATTCCTAAGTTTTTGTTCCAGTGTCTCAAGTTTTTTTCCAGTGTGGAGAGTAGGGGTGAACCTTATTTTTTTTTCCACTAGTCAAAAGTTTTTTTTCTCCAGTGTCTACCCCTGGTGAACCCTCAAACAGATTTCCAGTTTCAGGATCATTTGAAGAAGCATTTGGTATCTACACCGGAGGAGCGCCGATGACACGATGACCGGGTGCCGCCGGGTGCGGGCGAGTTTTGCATCGGATGCGATCGGCGTTTTTTTTTGAGAAACGTTGATGGTTTTCTGTGCAAAGGACAGACATGTTGCTGTGGCCTTGACGGTCATAGGGTTATTGCCTCAGCAGCTGCTACAACTGCTAGAACTGGGCCTGCAACTTGGCCCCGAGTTTGCCAGGAGGCAGACCTTTTCTGGGCCAAGGGCTTAGACCAGTGGATCTATGCAGCAGTTGATATGGCGCATGGAAGGGATTGTCGATTTCGAACATCGGCTTAAACTTAATCTTCTTCGCTTCAGCTTCATACGTCATTGATGCTGTACTATCTGTACTGTGGGTTGAGCTGGGATGGAGGATGTGGTTCACTTGAACTTGCACAAGCGCTTGATGCTTTTTGACATTCTGAAGACCCCGTTCTTACAACCAAAGTGTTGCAAATACCATGCGAGTGTCTTCAAGGGGCCTTTCAATCTTGCCACCTTTTCAAGGGCGCCGAACCAACTGCCTACCTTGTTCCTCAATTCTAAGCTGTTATACTAATTAATCGTAATTATTATATATTTATCATTTTTTCTTGCCTCCGAACTACACTTGTATAGCTTATTTGCAGTATGACCAACACTGCCCGAGATACTGATCCAGTAAAAGATGCTCAGAAAACACAACCAGCAGCTGGACCCTGCCAGATCCATTTTTGGAGGTTGGAAGACAACTTTCCTCTAAAAACGAATGATCCTCGTCGAACATCTTGGTCCCCACCAGGAAAACCCCGATCGTTGCCGCTCTCAGGTTCCCGCCTATTTTCCCCTGCTCTTTTGGTTGGAGCAGAATCAGTTGGATGCCACGGAGGCTTGGGATAGAGCTGTCCCTAAGTAAAGGTGGTTTGAGGAAACCATGGATGACCAAGAACAGTTTTTGGTCTTTACTTTTGGTGCCGTATTTTCATCCGAAAGCAGACACATGAATGCAAGTAACTCTGCTGTATTTGCATACATATCATGATGCACTGTGGAATTCAACCGTGGATTTACAACTCAAAGCGTTCTTGTTTCTGCTTGCTAGGGCAATTACGCGTGCTGGATTCATTTCAAATGTTCAGGTTTGTCTTGCGTGGTGGAAAGTGCATGGTTTTACCATGTTGAATAATCGCTCTTCAAAGGGTTTCGTCAAATTTCGTCCTAGATTCGTGTACTGCAGACCATGCACACCCCTGAAATCAGGCCCAAGGCTTCCAATTCTGCAGTTTCCATCTGCCAAAGTAGTTGATCTCCGATTTCCATTATTTTTCGCTACGTTTCTGGCAAATCTTTTGGGGATTTCCCCACCTTCACTCATATTTTGTTTGGGGTTTCCAGGTGTTGGCACCTTTGCTGCTCGGTCTCCAGTAAATCAACTTAGATTATCATAGATTAAACTTGATCAACAGAGATAAAACAGCAGACCTGTGGATCATTTTACTTCATGCTCCTTGCAAAACCACGGGTTTATGGGTCAAAACCATGGATTTATGTGTCAAAACTATGGTAAAAACCTATGGATTTCATGGGTTAAAACCACATGGTTCGGCGATTTTTGAACCGTGGAACAGCTGCAGGCCTGGCACCTCTTCTGCGTTCAGAAGACAGTGAATGTCATCGAGGAGTCCCCGTATCCCTGGCGCAATCCTGGCGCAGTGGGGCAGTGGGATGGGCCAAGTTACGGCCGTTGATGACCGTGGGATCTTGTTTTTATTGGAATCGATGCATTTTGGAATCTTGATGCAATTTTGGACTCTTAAATAAATTTTTGGATTTTCGGTGATTTTGGGGGTTTTCCTCCATGATTTTCAGAGACACCCACTGTAAGAATGATATATTGACATATCCTCCTTGAAAGCGTAGAGTCGCAAATCCAGCTGGAGACTGGAGAGATCCGGAGAGACATTTGGGCACCTTTTGTTCCTTAACACTGAGAATACAAGGCGAGTTGGGTCCCTTGTATTTTTTTTCAACATTGCCAGGTATATCTTCCGGAATGCTGGATATGATCATCTTTTGATCTATGGCTACGAATATCCACACTGGAAGAGGTTGAGGCATCCCTGGGCGCAGATGGTGACAGGACTGGAACTGGAAGATGATAAACCCAACAGACATCCCAATGGTTTGTATAAACAACTGCACGAAGGTAAAAGCTGTTGGGTTTGGATGGGTTTGGCACATTGACAGGGATTTCCAGATGAAAACAAGGTTCTGCAAGAATGGAAGACACAGTCAAGCCTGCAGCAGTTCCAGGCAAAAAAAACAAGATCCACCCACGAACCCGGGTGCAGGCACGTAGAACACTTTTGTGAAGTAAGTTGATTAAACAGTCTACATTTTTCCCCTGTTACCGTACCAGTGCACTGTGGACTGTGGAATGCGGAAGAGGGTGGAGTGCAAAGTGTGGAGTGTGAAGTGTAAAGTGTAGAGTGTGGAGTGTAAAGTGTGGAGTGTAAAGTGTGGAGTGTAAAGTGTAAAGTTTGGAGTGTAAAGTGTAAAGTGTGGAGTGTAGAGTAGAGTGTAAAGTGTAGAGTGTAAAGTGTAGAGTGTGGAGTGTAAAGTGTGGAGTATGGAGTGTAAAGTGTGGAGTGAGGAATGTAAAGTGTAAAGTGTGGAGTGCAGAGTGTAGAGTGTGAAGTGTAGAGTGTAAAGTGTAGAGTGTAAAGTGTAGAGTGTAAAGTGTAGAGTGTAAAGTGTAGAGTGTAGAGTGCGGAGTGTAAAGTGTAAAGTGTAGAGTGTAGAGTGTGGAGTGTAAAGTGTTGAGTGTGGAGTGTAAAGTGTAGAGTGTGGAGTGTGGAGTGTGAACTGTGGAGTGTGGAGTGTAGAGTGTGGAGTGTGGAGAGTAAAGTGTAGAGTGTGAAAGTGTGGAGTGCGGAGCGTAAAGTGTAAAGTGTGGAGTGTGGAGTGTAAAGTGTAGAGTGTAAAGTATAGAATGTGGAGTGTAAAGTGTGGAGTATGGAGTGTACAGTGTGGAGTGAGGAGTGTAAAGTGTAAAGTGTAAAGTGTGGAGTGTAAAGTGTGGAGTGTGGAGTGTACAGTGTAGAGCGTAGAGTGTGAAATGTGGAGTGTGGAGTGAAAAGTGTTGAGTGTGGAGTGTAAAGTGTAGAGTGTGGAGTGTGGAGTGTAGAGTGTAGTGTGAAGTGTGGAGTGTGTGAGTGGAGTGTGGAGTGTGTAGAGTGTAGTGTGGGTGAGTGTGTGTGGAGTGTAAAGTGTAGAGTGTGGAGTGTGGAGTGTGAAGTGTGGTGTGTAGAGTGTGTAGAGTGTGAAGTGTGGAGTGTGGAGTGTAAAGTGTTGAGTGTGGAGTGTAAAGTGTAGAGTGTGGAGTGTGGAGTGTGAAGTGTGAAGTGCGGAGTGTGGAGTGTAAAGTGTTGAGTGTGGTGTGTAAAGTGTAGAGTGTGGAGTGTGGAGTGTGAAGTGTGGAGTGTAGAGTGTAGAGTGTGAAGTGTGGAGTGTGGAGTGTAAAGTGTTGAGTGTGGAGTGTAAAGTGTAGAGTTTGGAGTGTGGAGTGTGAAGTGTGGAGTGTGGAGTGTAGAGTGTGGAGTGTAGAGCACGCAACGCGACACGTCTGAAGTGCTGCACCTGCCACGCAAAATGACGATGGAGGTCTCCAAAGTGTTGCGCCTGCCACGAAAACTGCAACTCATCTTGTGAAAACGACGCAAAAGTATGTGTGCCTGCCACACAAAACGACTTTCGGCACGGTCTAAAACAGGTTGGAATGTCACAAAGTGGCGCGCCTGCCACGCAAAACGACATGACAACCTGCTCGGAAACCTTCGACAAGGAGAGGTTTTGCAGCTTCTCCCATAGACACCGCGAGGCCACAGGAAAACCAGAGACTCGAGACGGGACATGTTGGAGCATCAAAACGAGCATTTCGTGCGAGACTCCCTCCAGTTTTCACATTTAGCTTCAAAATCGACGTTTTCCTACGTCCTACGAGTATTCTTACGAACCTCAAAATTTTCTACCTCAAAATCAATGTTTCGCGCGAGGCTTCCGTCAATTTTCATCGCATCACACAAAATGCCACGCCTGCCCCGGAATTTGCACCTTGTCGCCGCTTGACGCAGCCCTGACAATGCGATTCGCAAAAAACACGCAAAGCGACACGTCTATATAAAGTGCTGCGCCCGCCACACAAAATGACCACGGAGGTCTCCAAAGTGCTGCGCCTGCCACGAAGACGAAAACTGCAACGCATCTTCGCCACACAAAACGATTTTCGACACGCTACGAAACACGTTTGAATGTCACGAAGTGCCACGCCTGCCATGCGAAACGAAGCAACGCGACATGTGAAACCTCCAAAAGTGACCTTTTTTGCAGAGATAATAGTGGCATGGCCATACGGCCCTCACGCGGACGGTTGCGAACGGTTGCGCAACGTCGAGCGAAGGCACCCTCAACCCCCAGACCCCAGAGTGAAACCGGAACCTTTGCTATATACGCATTCGGGAAAATTGGCGATGTTCCATGCAACGCTGATGATCTGAGATAACATAAGTCTCCTATTTTCGTGCGATTGGCGCTTCCAGTTTGATGGTCGGAATCTGTCGACAGAAATGCTTCAAGGAAACTTAGACGAGCTCCTTTTTGGGGATTGTAAAACTCGGTAAAACATGATAAAACCATGGTTTTGTGTGGTTTTTCCCTCAGATCAAACCAATGGGTAGTGAGAATGGAGTCACACTATGGCCTGGCTGCAGCCATTTGGCTGCGTGCAAGGCATGGAGAGCATGGACATGCTGAAATTCTGCAAAGTGCATATCCCTTTGCCTCAGATATGCGGTCAAAGAGGCACGGGAAATGATTACAGACCAGCCCCCAGCATGCCATCGCCCACAATCCTGTTGCACTGTGGCAACGGCGGCAACGACACAAGTGGCCAGCTGTGATTTTTGCTGCAGCCCATCACCATGGCTTTTGGAGAGGTGGGAGTCACAGGGGTACAGGGTTGGAGGGGAAGGAACCGACCGCCGAAGCCGACACAGATTAAGAGTAGGCATTCCAGAGTCGCTGGTTTCTATGCAAAACATTGCCTCCTAATGTCTTATTTGGACTCCCTAACAAAACAGCAGAATATGCCTTTGTATCTCTTACATGTCCATACATATACACAATGTATATAATTAATATATACATATCATATAGTATATCTTATATATACATACATAGACAGACACATATATATATATATAGATAGATAGATAGCTAGATAGATAGATAGATAGATAGATAGATGGATTCTGTATATATATATATATTACATATTATATATATACATAGATAGGTACATGTAATGTATGTAGGTGTATGTATATATATATATATAATATATGTATATATATATGTATATATATATGTATATATATATATATATATGTATATATATATGTATATTTATATATATGTTATAGGAATTTTAGTGATATATATATACATATTACACACATGATATCAATCTGTTCTTGTCCCAGGAAAGCGCCGCGCACGAAAGTCCAAGTGCAGCTCGAGTGCTGACAGCGGTTGAGAAGGTCTTGGATGAGTGGCTTGCGGGGCAACTCAGTCGGGACCAGATGGGGAAGTTGTTGTTTTTTCCTGAGGGATATTTATTATGGGTGGATTGTGGAATGAAACTTGAGGTTTAGCGAAACAATTTTGATTGACTTTGACCAACAAAACACCCACATTGGATACAAGATCCTTTGCCAACTGATGTCGAACTTAGTGGGCCAGGTTTGCTGCCGCCCTTTTTTTTTGGATCCTGGGTGGCAATTCTAGTGTAGGGATATTATATAAATGATATCGGTCTGTGTCAAATTTAAGGCGTGCCCACCCATGATGATATGTAAATATAATTATGAACTGTATATATAAATATATATATATGTACATATTGCATATATATAAACATATTGTATATATACACATTGTATATATATGTATATATATACATATTGTGTATATACACATTGTATATATACATATTGTATAATTATATATATATACATAGTATATATATATATATACATGATATATATATATACATATTGTGTGTATATATACATATTGTATAATTATATATATATGTATACACACAATATATGCGAACACACCCACACCCACCCACACACACACACACACCGGCATAACCCCTGCAAAGTACAAAATGCGAACATGGCAGGGTTCCACTTTGGTAAGAAGAGATAGATGGCAGAAGATACCTTCCAGATGGCAGATGATGTCGCGTTGGCTCCATTGATGAACTGCATGGATCCTTGTGGGAATCAGGTGACTGGTCTGCATCGAGCAGGAGTCAGGGACTCAGAGGGTATGCCGCGGTGACCCTCCCCAGTTGTATGGTCCTTTCCTGACAGCACCTGGACCCTGCCATCCAGTCATAAACATGGTTTTATAAGCAATGTATATATTAGCATTTCTTGAGGTAGCACATGTTAGTAAAGCAATAGTAAACCAACCCCAATTTCGCATTTTTTATGAATGCTACAACCCATTAAAATATTGGTGGGTTATTATTGCTTTACCAGCTTATACATAAAGATCTCATTGCGAACTTGATTGCCTTTAAAGATGCTAACAAATCGTTTGGAATGGCTGGCACCTGACTTACCGAACTTCTGAGGCAAGGAAATTCATTCAGGACAAGATCTGCAAAGGCGACGCGGAGGACATTCACTCACTCATTGTGTATTTGTTTGTTGGGCGGTTGAGTGCAACTGCATCAACTGCGATTCAACAAATGTCAGACCGGACCCAAAATAAGTCAGTGACCATCAGTGACCGCAGAAAAAATGTCATTGGATTTTGTACTGTCTTAGGAGTGCCAGCATGTTCGGCAATGGCTGCTCCTGCGAATGAATGGCCGCGTTTGGGAACATGGTATTCCATTGATGTGCCGTTCCGCAGAGAATGCGCGGGACTGAGTCGCTACTGATATCGAGACTTCGTCACCTTGGTCAGTGGTATCCAAAAACTTGGAACATGTTCTAATTCTGCGCACCAGCGATGTGGACTACACAACGCCGTGCGTTGTTTTTGGCATATGGGTTCCAATCTTCAAATGCCTCAATGCCATTCACCAGGTCGACACTGGGTCAAACAGCTGAAGTATGTTCCATGCTGGTTAATGCTCCTTGACAAGCAGAACTCTTTGTTGGGCTTCAAATTCACTAACACTAACGAACACGAACTAGTTGGTAAATAAAACAAACATAAACATCATAAACATCATAAACATCATAAACATCATAAACATCATGAACATCATGAACATCATGAACATCATGAACATCATGAACACCAACACTAAGGTAAACAAAGCCATTTAGGGATGATCCCAGTTGACATTCGACTCTTTTTCGGGTCAACCAACCATCAGAGGTGCCCGGACTTCGAAGCATGCCAGTGTGGCCAAGAGAGGAGTGGCGACCTATCGGATAGACCTGGAGTATCCTGGAGTTCAGTGACAAAAAAAGGGGCAACACCCCAAAATCTGGTCGAAATTCATTTTCCCTGTTTGAAAAGCTCTCAATTGGAGGTATAAGCATTTTTAGACACAGCCTAGAGCCCAATCGAGTGTCGAGAATCCTGACCTTTCTTGATGGTCAAGTCGAGTTTTGACCTGGAAAGGTTTAGGCTTGCCTGCAGGAGACAGCTTGGTTGAGTGCTGTGGAGGCTTGGGGTTAGCTCCATGAGCTGATCGTGTTTTCATCCCATAGCTGCGTACACAGCCGTGCTGGAGTCATGAGCGCCTCTGTCTTGAAATCAAGCATGGACACAAGATATATAGGAGCACATACATATTATATATATATACACATATATATATGTAGTATATCGTTCCATACATATAGTATATTGCTATATAAATGTAGTATATTGCTAAAAACAAATAGTATATATATATATATGCTTGTATAAAATATATTTGTTATTATATCTGTCATATACATACATGCCGAGCAGAGGATATATGTTATGGCTGGAGTTTGAGATTACCCTACATTTGTATCTAAGTATATCTAAGTCTATCAAGCTAAGCTTTACCAAAACACATGATTCAGCAGCCTGATTTTCAAATTCTGACGGTGTGGTGGCTGTCAAACTTAAGCCAGTATTTGATTATTTTTTCAAATTTCTTTCATCCTTTTTTGAAGTATCATGTATCGGATCCTGTACCTGGCAAACGCTCCGGCTCGGCTGGTTTCATACTATATCAAGATATATCAAGCAAAAAAGGCAACCACGACATTTTTGAGATCGATATGCCAGATGTGCGGTCGCAGCTTTTCGCAGCCATGGCCGCTGTTTCCAGAGGGACTTGCTGTCGATGCTGCCCCTGCCATTGGCAGCATGGCTGATGCGGGGTGGACAGCGTGGGGATTTTCTAGATGAAAGGATGCAAAAGCTTTGATACAAGTACCTCAGCAATCTTCGGCAATCCCAGATGATGCAGAAAATCAACATCATACAACATCTATCAAAGCTATCAGAATCTATCACCATGCTTTTGGCAACGATATCCATACCCTTCTGTTGATATCTCGAGGTGCAGCGCCTTGTGCGATCGCGTGGTATTACGATGGCCCTCTGGCTGGGTCGGTTTGGAAAATCGACATGGGGCCCAGATTACCAGGATTTTCCCTCTGGTATTCATCAATAGCTATGACATGTTATGGAAAATGAAGGAAAATGATCATTTAAAGAGATGCATCATCGAACTAGAAACGCTATTTTCATCCATTTTCCAGAGCCAAGTGAACAGACATTAGAGGGTATGGTAATTGTTCAAGGGAATATGATGATTGAGAAGATTCAAGAAGTGGATTTGGGGTATACCCCCACTTATGGACAAACCTAAATATTTCCAAATATCCCGGTTGGATCTTTTAACGGGGGATACTGAACATCACCGTTTGATGGTTTGTTGAGATGATATTTCCATGAACTGGGTGATGTATGCCTCACCATCTCTGCAAGTATTGCACGTTATTTTGTCTGATTTTTGGGTGTCCCTCATTTTTGGACACAGTCACATGGGAGGCCAAGCCGGCAAGGGTGGGGCCAGAGTTCAACAATTGGGGACAACTTTTCTTCTCAGATTTGGGACAGCACTTTGGTGCTATTGGATGACAAAGGAAAGGCCAATTGCTAAGGTAATTTAAGCTAGCCATGTGGGCTTTGGGCAGTCAAGATTGGTTACCCCACAACTGGATGGTTGCCAATTGAGAACTCCTGGGATGGTCCCTCGACGAAACCCAGAAATCACTGATTTCATTGGAGGGTGACACTGGTTCTGGGTCATAGGCATTTTCAGATTCCTTGGAGTTTTCAATGCAATACAAGCTTCAAGAACACACTGAGCCACACTACTAGTCACTCACACTGAGCGGGTTCTGAAATGTCCATCATCAGCAGTGATGAGTTTGATACAGTACCTGCTCGGAAATCAAAATGTAAACCACAGGGGAGGAATGTTAGCATTGGTGCCCTGAGGCTGCCTATGCTTGGTGTGCGGTTGTCTGAACCCGTGCCAATGGGTGCCATGATTCAGGCACCACGAAGAATGATCCTGATGAGATGGTGTAAGTACATGTAAGTACTGTCGCTGAGTCACCAACAAATATTGGGATCCTTCTTTAAAAAGTATGTAATTATTTGTATTGTATCTGTATATATATATATATGTATGTATATATATATATCATCACATTCACAGAGAAAAAACATGGAAAACTATACAACGAGCGTGCTTACTCATATATAATGCATGATATTGAGATATCGAGGATGTGACTAGCCACAATGTGGAACAAATATATATGGGGTTTCCTCAAGTGGCTGTTGCTCCCAGAATTGGCACCACCACCCGGTTTTGTGCAGCTTAGAAATGGACTGCCAAAATGGACAGCAATCACAGATTGGAAGGTTGCAGTATAGTCACTTCTCGTTCTGGTAGTGTTTGATGGCAATCACGCACAGAACAGAACACGTGGCAATACACATTGTGTTGAAAAATTGCCCCCTGCATTGTGTTGAACCCCACCTCGATGGGAGACCTGGTGACTACGGCTGCTCGGATTTTGGCAAATGGTTCAACAGATACACCCAAGGTTCATGCGTGAAGGGCATTTGTGGGGATGGTT
The DNA here is from genome assembly GCA_947184155.2 of Cladocopium goreaui. NCBI lineage: Eukaryota > Dinophyceae > Suessiales > Symbiodiniaceae > Cladocopium > Cladocopium goreaui. The sequence continues at coordinate 40,032 of CAMXCT020003079.1, read as the reverse complement.
TTTTTCTTGTTATATATATATACATATATATATATACATATATATATATATATATATACATATATATATACAATTAGAATCGTAGAATCCTTCTCTGGAGACTCTGAATCGAAGACTGCAATGGGACATGATAATATTAAACAGGTATTATATGTATATATATATATACGTAAACGAGGGCCACTTATGTTACTTGGACAATCTTGGACATATATATATATAGTTATACATATATATATATACATAGTAATCTATAATTATGTCATATATTAACCCTACATACCTCTACATTGATACGGATAACCCCCAATGATTCCCCAGCCCCAACAGGTGAGGAGACTTCGTTTGCCTCTGGCCATTTGTGTAGTGAGTCTGGTGGCAGCAGGCGTGGCGGGCGGAACTTTTGAGGGAAACCCTTGGTTCTAAACGAAACCTACTTTTTTGGGGGGTTTGGGTGCTTGAATGTGGTTGATGATGCCATTGTTTTTGGGGGTGTCAGAAGTCAACTCATTTCGTGGGTTTAGACATACGGGTGAGCCATGGCCCATGACAAGATTGTTTTCCGGCCAGGACGTCCACAAACCTATTGAAATGTGTACTTCACATACACCGTGGATCAAATAATTCCATTTATTTCAGTGTGGCATGACCAATCATGACTTAATCATGACCATCGCAAAGGCTGGCAAAGTAGGACGATTCAGTTGACCAAATTGCTGCATATTTGGGCTAGCCACTAGCCCTTTGGAGCTGCACAGTGCCCAATCGGTGCCCGGACCCAGGAGCTTTGCAGATTTGGTGTTTGATCGAAGGCTGTCTACTGCTGCTGAATGGTCTTCCTGGAGACTGCGAGGCGTCGTCGAGGGTTGCCATGACTGGGATCCAGATTTTTCCGATGCGATGGTTTGAAAGCCTTTCAAAGCACCAGATGAGACAATAGTCATTCAATAGTCTGGAATTGCCTGGCAGTGACAGAAAGACATGTGAACATATGTGAACTGCTGAAGAGCATGTACAGTGTACAGCAAGATAAGCGGTGCCAGTGGCCAGTGGGCCAGGCAGCGCGTCAGTGGCTGGTGGCCTATTGTGTGAGCCTAGCTATGGTGACCTGGGCTCGGCTGGAACCCAAATATTTTTGGTGAAGCCCATGGAATCCCATGGAAACATGAAGCATCACCAAACCATCCGATATGAATGGGAAATTTTGGGACTCTGAATTCTTTTGTGAATACATCTGAATGACTAAAATTACCTGGAAACAACAGATTGAAATCCTGGGTCAAGGGTTGGACAAAGCCCAGATGCATATTGGATTCCTGAGATTCCCCGAACCGTAACATCGGGGGAAACCTGAAACCAGTCATCCACCTCCCGCCATGGTCTGCCTATTTTGAAAGGCTCTTGGTCTGGGAGCCCCCCACTCTCTACCCTTGGTACATCTTGGTACAAGAACTGACAGGCAAACTCCTTACGCTTCTGGCCAATGGTGACCGACACTGGCATCCGGGGTATGCCTCTAGAGGTCAAAAGATGCAACGAATAGAGATGTTTCAGAGGCCACAACCCGTGTTGATTGTCTATGAAATGGGGGGGTATGAACCTATTTGGTTAGGGACCATCATCATGCAACCAGATGTTCCAGAAGCTGAAGCAGCTTACCCCGTTCAATCAGGTGCCTTTCGCCAACATAGTTGCAATTGCTGCACAAGTGTGGTGGGTCACTGGGGGCAGCGTCAATGTGGTGTCCAACCACTGCAGAGAAGTTGCGCCGTATCTGTGCTTTGGCAGTTGAAGTGTTTGTGGTTTGAGGCATATTCAACCAGTTTCAGTTGATTGGTTGATACTGATAATGATTAATACATAATATCTATGTAATTGTATTAGCCACTATCATCCATTCTCCATGAATCAATGCAATAGATTAATCATATCAATCAGTTGTGCAGGCTTTAAGGATAGATAAAATATTCTGTGCTTTCTACAACTTTGCAGTGCAATGTTGGATTGGGTACGATGCAACAATGTGCTTGTTGGGATTGATCATGCTCGGGAGAAAGGTCCAGCTTTTACTAAGTGCGCCCTCATTTGCCTAGGAGGATCGAACGGATTTCTTATTTTCACTACCGCGGTTTGTCTGAGTTCGAATGTTTTTTTTCTAAGTTTTGCTGCCAAACAAGAAATAGAGATTAGTGATGATAGTGAGCCAAAATTCATCATCAGCAATGAGAAATACTCTTGGCACAGTGATTTCGCTGTTTTTTTGAGCCCTTTGGCACTGCAGCTGTGCCACTGATGTTGGCCTCGGTCCGTCGGTCAGGATTGGTTTCATCCGAGATGTGCAGCTCCGTGGCCTCTGGACGTTGCTTCTGCTGGTGATCTTCTCATTTTCCTTGGTCATTGTGAGGCCACAGAATCGGGCTGAGATGTCATGGATCTCTCTTATGATGTCCGGAAACTGTGAATTCCGTGGTACATGGCTACTTGATGCTACTTGGAGAAGAGGGTCCAAGAATCAAATCTACCAGACGGACAGGAACACAGCAGTTTTGTAGATTCTGCTTTTTGCCATCGTTACCTGATTGGCTAATATCTACACACTTATATTGTGCAAATTCATTCGCTAATTGGGAATCATGACCATGTGATTGAGTATGAGGATGAGGATGATGATGATGATGATGATTCCACGAATCATGGCCAGGAAGTTGCAGATGTCTTTGCGTGAGCCAAGCACTAAGTGACCGGCTTGCCATGGATCCCTCAGATGATTTGAGGGCCACAACTCTTTTGGGGCACGTTCGCAACGAATAATGTCCAGGAACATGAGCACTGTTGCCGATAGGATCGCACTCGTACTTTATACTGCTGTTTGTCGCAGTACAAAGCATGTACAACCATGTACAGTCATGTCCAATTGATAGATGTTGATAATCAAGTACAACACCAATACGGACATCATCAGCAGTCAATGCCAGTTTCAAAATAACTCTGGACCTGACGACTCTCAGGGTGTGGGCCTCCGGCGCACCTACGCTGAGAAGCGTAATCAACGCTGTAATGCAGGCAGTGATGGGAAAACCGGGGTCTGTTTGTGGGGTGGTTTGATTTCTGAATTTGGCTATACAAGATCATGTCAAAATGTACTGTAATAGGCATATATAATATATACGTATATACATATATATATATACATAAATATGTATAATATGTACATGTCTGTATGTATGTATTTATATGTACACACACATATATATATGTATAAATATATATATAATGTACACACGTTAATATGCCAATATCAACCTCTGCAAGTTTGCAAGTTTCGAGCTTTGGCTTGCAGACAGCGAAGAATGTATCCGTGATATGCAGTGATTACAGAGTGCCAGTGGCGTTACTGGATCGAAGGTGGATAGCTGGAAATCCCCGAACTAAATGGTGGATTTTCCAGCACACCATGGCTGATCGATTTCAGCAACAGGCTCCAGCTGTGGAAGTTCCGGCAGATACCGAGTGTGCGATTTGTTTGGAGCCTCTTGGCAGTTGAGGCTTTATCTGGACATGAGTCAACATTTATGTATGATATTGTGATATTGTATGACATGTGTATACATATATACATACACATAACATACACATTAATATATATATAGTATTATATTTAATACAGCCAAATTGGGTCGAAACATCTGGGGTCCCTTAAAACTCCTTAGATATTGACCCATACCTATGTGCCTGTTGTTCGTGTTTTTTTTGTGGTATCATGTCAGTTTCTGCGTTCTGGAATTCATCACTATCATCCTTTGGCATCCTTTGGGGTATCCCGGTGGGTCCACTCCGAAACTGGAGGTCAAACGAAGGAATCTGGAAGGCCTTGCCTTGCGATCATTCCTTCCATCAGGTGGGAACAGATGATCAAAACTGCTGATTGCCAGTGGATTTCGGAAGGTCCTTTATACATTTTATACATCTTTATACATCTTTATACATCTTCATACATCTTTAAGCATCCCCCTGGCTGGGATGGTTAGATACCCAACACGTATGTATTGCACGGCTTGAGTACAGTGAGTACATGGTGTAGTCGCTCACCATGTCCTCAACGACTCAGTGAGGATTGCTTACTCCGTTGGCTCCATTGTGGCCGCCGCTGCCCGCTGTGCCGACTGGATTTGCACAGAGCATTTTTGGAGACGGAGACCGCAGGCACAGGGGGTGTCTATTAGAACATCCGCAGTCCCTGTAAGGATCCGCTGGATGTGTTAAACTTCTTGACCATTTCGGTGCAACTCTACCTTTGAATGGTGCTGCAGCAAATGTATCCAGGCAAATAATGAAGACCTCAATTGACCTCACTACATATGGTACATCCTTTCTTTCTGTATTCCAGTTTTGTGAAGCATGATAACTTGCCAACATCCACATTTCAAATAGTTCCAAACAAGTTCCAAACGGTCTGATTTTGACCTGGGCCTATCTGTTGGGTGGTTGCAGTATTCCAGTAGACTGCCTTGTTCCAGTCTATGTACATCTATGTACTGCACCCTGTGGAAGAGTCTTCATTGGACAATGACCCTACGGCCCAGTCTCGCCGTTTTCAACAAGAAATGAACAGTGGCGAGTGCTCCTTTTTATGGTCAGCTCAACTCAACTATATGCACTTTTTTGTTTTTTCATCCTGGTCCATGGCTACTATTGATATTTCCCCACATTGACGTGTGGGGTTTTTGTTTTTAGTTCTGTATCCGCTCCTCCTCGTCCTCCTCGTCCTCCTTCCCGTCCTCCCTCCCTCCTCCCTCCCTCCCTCACTCCCTCACTCACTCACACTCACTCACTCACTCACTCACTCACACTCACACTCTCACTCTCACTCTCACTCTCACTCTCACTCTCACTCTCACTCTCACTCTCACTCTCACTCTCACTCTCACTCTCACTCTCACTCTCACTCTCACTCTCACTCTCACTCTCACTCTCACTCTCACTCTCACTCACTCACTCACTCACTCACTCACTCACTCACTCACTCACTCACTCACTCACTCACTCACTCACTCACTCACTCACTCACTCACTCACTCACTCACTCACTCACTCACTCACTCACTCACTCACTCACTCACTCACTCACTCACTCCCTCACTCACTCACTCCCTCACTCACTCACTCACTCACTCACTCACTCACTCACTCACTCACTCACTCACTCACTCACTCACTCACTCACTCACTCACTCACTCACTCACTCACTCACTCACTCACTCACTCACTCACTCACTCACTCACTCACTCACTCACTCAATCACTCACTCACTCACTCACTCACTCACTCACTCACTCACTCACTCACTCACTCACTCACTCACTCACTCACTCACTCACTCACTCACACACACTTTTGCGTGGCAGGCGTGGGACAATGTGCACTGCCAAGGGGTCGGATGTACGCCCTGGCGTCCCTTGGTCTCCGCCTCTTTTGCGTGGCAGGCGTGGGACAATGTACATTGCCAAGGGGTCGGATGTACGCCCTGGCGTCCCTTGGTCTCCGCTTCTTTTGCGTGGCAGGCGTGGGACAATGTGCACTGCCAAGGGGTCGGATGTACGCCCTGGCGTCCCTTGGTCTCCGCCTCTTTTGCGTGGCAGGCGTGGGACAATCTGCATTGCCGTGGGACAATGTGCACTGCCAAGGGGTCGGATGTACGCCCTGGCGTCCCTCGGGCTCCGCTTCTTTTGCGTGGCAGGCGTGGGACAATGTGCACTGCCAAGGGGTCGGATGTACGCCCTGGCGTCCCTTGGTCTCCGCCTCTTTTGCGTGGCAGGCGTGGGACAATGTGCACTGCCAAGGGGTTGGATGTACGCCCTGGCGTCCCTTGGTCTCCGCCTCTTTTGCGGGGTCTGGTACGCCCTGGCGTCCCTTGGGGCTCCGCCGCTTTTGCGTGGCAGGCGTTGGGACAATGTGCACTGCCAAGGGGTCGGATGTACGCCCTGGCGTCCCTTGGGCTCCGCCTCTTTTGCGTGGCAGGCGTGGGACAATGTGCATTGCCAAGGGGTCGGATGTACGCCCTGGCGCCTTGGCGGGCTTCCGCCAGGCGTGGGACAATCTGCACGCAAGGGTGATGTCGCCCTGGCGTCCCTTGGGGGCTCCGCGCTTTTGCGTGGCAGGCGTGGGACAATGTGCACTGCCAAGGGGTTGGATGTACGCCCTGGCGTCCCTTGGGGCTCCGCCGCTTTTGCGTGGCAGGCGTGGGACAATGTGCAGTGCCAAGGGGTCGGATGTACGCCCTGGCGTCCCTCGGGCTCCGCCTCTTTTGCGTGGCAGGCGTGGGACAATGTGCACTCCGCGTCTTTTGCGTGGCAGGCGTGGGACAATGTGCACTGCCAAGGGGTCGGATGTACGCCCTGGCGTCCCTTGGGCTCCGCCTCTTTTGCGTGGCAGGCGTGGGACAATGTGCATTGCCAAGGGGTCGGATGTACGCCCTGGCGTCCCTTGAGAAGGGTCGGATGTACGCCCTGGCGTCACTTGGGCACCGCCTCTTTTGCGTGGCAGGCGTGGGACAATGTGCACTGCCAAGGGGTCGGATGTACGCCCTGGCGTCCCTTGGGCTCCGCCTCTTTTGCGTGGCAGGCGTGGGACAATGTGCACTGCCAAGGGGTCGGATGTACGCCCTGGCGTCCCTTGGGTCTCCGCCTCTTTTGCGTGGCAGGCGTGGGACCATGTGCACTGCCAAGGGGTCGGATGTACGCCCTGGCGTCCCTTGGGTCTCCGCCGCTTTTGCGTGGCAGGCGTGGGACAATGTGCACTGCCAAGGGGTTGGATGTACGCCCTGGCGTCCCTTGGGGCTCCGCCGCTTTTGCGTGGCAGGCGTGGGACAATGTGCACTGCCAAGGGGTTGGATGTACGCCCTGGCGTCCCTTGGGGCTCCGCCTCTTTTGCGTGGCAGGCGTGGGACAAGGTGCACTGCCAAGGGGTCAGATGTACGCCCTGGCGTCCCTTGGGGCTCCGTCGCTTTTGCGTGGCAGGCGTGGGACAATGTGCATTGCCAAGGGGTCTGATGTACGCCCTGGCGTCCCTTGGGGCTCCGCCTCTTTTGCGTGGCAGGCGTGGGACAATGTGCATTGCCAAGGGGTCTGATGTACGCCCCAACGTCCCTTGGGGCTCCGGCTCTTTTGCGTGGCAGGCATGGGCCTCCGCCGCTTTTGCGTGGCAGGCGTAAGACAATGTGCACTGCCAAGGGGTCAGATATACGCCCTGGCAGGCGTGGAACATGTACTTACTTACTCACTCACTCACTCACTCACTCACCCACGCACTCACTCACTCACTCACTCACTCACTCACTCACTCACTCACTCACACACTCACTCACTCACTCACTAACTCACTCACTCACTTACTCACTCATACATTGGATATCGATACACGTTGGTTTCGCGTCGCATCGTTGTCCTTCTTTCTGGTTCGCATGGAAACGGGACTTCGCCACCTTACCCCTCGACACATGCACACACGATACAAGGTATACGTGTCCAGGCTCCTCCTCAGGTCTTATGATTTTAAAAGGAAGTGATGGTGTACCATGGCCTTGCCATCAGCCACGGTACATCTATTGTCACTTCCTCCCAATTGAATCTATGATAACCTTCGGCCTGTAACCCCGGTTCCCCCCGATCTCTTGTTGTGGGCAGATAGGCCTCTCTCTGGACGGACGGACTTTTCTAAGTAAAAGAAAAGCAAAAACTATTTTCTGTTGCTTCTTCAAAGTGATCCCCTTTGAGAAGGTCCATTGACCTTTTTTGGGATTGATCGAGTGGCCTCAAATTGATGGTTGACGAGGTCATTTTGAAGAAGCAAGTAACTAGCTATTTGCTGGAGAAGAACGTCACGGCGATCACCAAGGTCATCACAGATGTGTGAAGAAAAGGGTGAGCAAGGAGAACAACAGCTACCTTGCTGTTTTGAAGCCAGGAGAAACACCTCGCCACTGCCTAGGCGAAACAGATGGACGTGTTACAGTGGCTGGCGGTGGTGTCATGTGGTTCCCACCTATCAGCAGACAAACTCAACATGTACACACACGAGACGTGTGACTGGCTATCTGTCTGCGAGGGTATCCACCTCCGTCCAAAACGCGACGGACGACCAGGTTGTCCCCGTGCGCGCTTTGGTTCAGCTGCTGCAAGCAGTGATCGCGTCAAGCTGTTGCAGGACAATCTCGGGACTGACAAAAGTTTTAGTTAGGCTCGCCATGACATTACACACTTGGTCACGTATTGTGATGCGGTGCACATCGTCGAATCATTGTCTCACAGCTATGGAATATTTCGATTTGACAACCTTAGCAATTTGCTTACACTGTTCAAACATATATATTATATATGTAACTATTGCCCGTTCCTATTATAATATTCTCAGGGGCTAGCGGCTAGGATGGTTCCCCCACCTTGGCGGGGGGCAGGGCGGTTCGTCGCCTGACTCAGCACCTCCGTGAGCAACTACTCCAAGGCAGGCTCTTGCCTCTGGGCTGCAGCTCCAGTTCCGGGAGTTTTTTTTTTAGAAATTTGCTTTCAACGGACTTGGAAGCCGGGGTCACCGTGAGGTCTGTACGTCATTTAAATCACTATTGAAGATGCTTTCTGATTCCGGTACGTTGAGCTCCGGGCATTTGCGATGGAAGGAAAAGAACAGGTTCATCTTCAGTCCTGTTTCATTCTCGGTCTGCAGGTACGCCAGGGCGTCGATGCCTTCGTCCTTACCAAACGGTTCGGCTTCGGTCGAGCCGACACCACGTTGGCCGGTGGTGGGGACGTTAATGGGAGGCCGTGCGCATCAACGACAACCTTCCTTCCCAACGACACACCGCGCCTTTCCCTCTCACTCTCACTCACTCACTCACTCACTCACTCGCTCACTCGCTCACTCACCCACTCACCCACTCACCCACCCACTCACTCACTCACCCACACACAAACACACACACACACTCAATCACTCACTCACTCACTCCCTCACTCCCTCCCTCACTCACCCTCTCACTCAGTTCGCTTCACTTCCATCATCATCATCATCATCATCATGATCATCATCATCATCATGATCATCATCATCATCATGATCATGATCATGATCATGATCATCATCATCATCATCATCATCATCATCATGTGCCAGCGATGTTTACCAGCCACAGGGCATGCAGAAAGAATTCACAAAATGTGCGGCTGCGCTCGAAAGAGTGCAGAACATTACTTTGGTCAGCGAAAGTATGGTGAGCACACCATCGTTTTGATAGTGTGTCGGAAGGCTGGAAAGGCGAGGCCGTTTCGAATGTGTGTTAAACATGTATGGTGTTGAATATGTCAGGCACACCAACAGTTTGTTCCTCACATTGACGTGTGGGGTTTTTGCTCCCCACATTGACTTGACTTGGTGTAGGTTATTCAAATCACTTTTAAGTTATGCCATGCAGTTATGATGTTTCCGGTCTGTGCCGGGAACGGAAAAGAGAACGCAGACACTCACTCACTCACACACTCACACACTCACACACTCACTCACTCACACTCACAACTCACACACACACACACTCACTCACTCTCACTCACTCACTCACTCACTCACTCACTCACTCACTCACTCACTCACTCACTCACTCACTCACTCACTCACTCACTCACTCACTCACTCACTCACTCACTCACTCACTCACTCACTCCACTCACTCCACTCACTCCACTCACTCCACTCACTTCACTCCACTCACTCCACTCCACTCACTCACTCCACTCACTCCACTCACACTCACTCACTCACACTCACTCACTCACACTCACTCACACTCACTCACACCACTCACACCACTCACTCCACTCACTCCACTCACTCCACTCACTCCACTCACTCCACTCACTCCACTCACTCCACTCACTCCACTCACTCCACTCACCCCACTCACTCCACTCACTCACCCCACTCACTCCACTCACTCACTCCACTCACTCACTCACTCCACTCCACTCACTCACTCCACTCACTCCACTCACTCCACTCACTCCACTCACTCCACTCACTCCACTCACTCCACTCACTCCACTCACTCCACTCCCTCCACTCACTCCACTCACTCCACTCACTCCACTCACTCCACTCACTCCACTCACTCCACTCACTCCACTCACTCCACTCACTCCACTCACTCCACGCCACTCCACGCCACTCCACGCAACTCCACGCAACTCCACTCCACTCCACTCCACTCCACTCCACTCCACTCCACTCCACTCAACTCCACTCAACTCCACTCAACTCCACTCAACTCCACTCAACTCCACTCAACTCCACTCAACTCACTCACTCACTCACTCACTCACTCACTCACTCACTCACTCACGCACGCACGCACGCACGCACGCACACACGCACACACGCACACACGCACACACGCACACACGCACACACGCACACACGCACACACTCACACACTCACTCACTCACTCACTCACTCACTCTCTCCCTCGCTCCCTCGCTCCCTCGCTCCCTCGCTCCCTCGCTCCCTCGCTCCCTCGCTCCCTCGCTCCCTCGCTCCCTCGCTCACCCACTCACTCACTTCACTTCACTTCGCTTCGCTTCGCTTCGCTTCGCTTCGCTTCACTTCACTTCACTTCACTTCACTCACTTCACTCACTCTCACATCCCTCACTCACACACACCACACTCGCATCACTCACTCACCCTCTCACTCACTCACTGTACATGAACATACATACATACACACAAACTCACCCACCATCACCGCTCCATCACTCTTATACTTCCTCTTCCCTTCTTGCTCTTCTATGGTCAGTCTAAGTCTAAAGAAGTTGGTAACATGTGGGGTTATCCGGTCCTTTAATTTTTGTGGGAAGATTGAACGCATGGACAATTTCAATCAATTTCATATGTTAGTGACCCGAATCAGTCTGACCTTACCAAGTGGACTGGACATGGCCAGATCATGAAGTAAAAAGCGTCAGGCAGTACCGGAGAAGCACCACAAGTTTCTGCACAAATGATCTGAAGTTTGGTAAATCTGCAGCAGTGGCCTACCATATCCTAAGATCAAGCATTTTCCAATGGACCCAGAGCTGAATGACAGCTGGGCCTTGGAGACGGAGACCGGAGCGAAGCAGCGCTCTTGTACAAAGCGATATCATACAGATTATATACAGATTATATACAGATTCAACAATGATTCAGTAGGCATTTTTTTCAGCCGCGAAGACTCGAAGATTCGCCTTTCCAACTCTTTGATCAGAGATCCATTTTGTTTTGTTTGCAAGAATTGTCGGTGAAACAAGTCACTGATTCTTCCCCATGACAGCCAATTTGTAGCCAGGGTTCATATTCTTCATGAGATCACTTGAAAGTTGGGCTTAGGGATCTAGTATGCTCTCGTACCATTTGCAAATGAGAAGACCATTGGTCATGAACTCAGAGTAAACCGGAGTAAACCTTGAGCAAAGTGAACATAACGAGAGTGCTTTCCCTATCTTTGCCTATCGTAAGCGTTTGCTTAAGGCTTGAAATACAAGTTCCCGGACTCTTGACTGGCACTGGGTGTGTAGCGGCCACCATCTCTTATCTCATTTGCCCAGCACAGATACATGAAAGGTTGGAAAGGTGTGCCGCGGTGTATGCTATGTCCAAGGCATGTGCATCCACTTCTGCTCACTCTCATTTGGCCTTGCTGCCATAGGAGCTCCGAACGAGCGATACGCTTACAGGGTGACAGACCTGTCAATAAGTGGCACTTCATCTAGCTCGTTGCTTACTTTTAGTGGACCATCGGGCGATGAAAAAGACTTCGAGGCTTCTTGGTCGTTTTGTTCTATTCTACTTGTGGTTGTGGGACTCCACAGTTTTTCGACTGTTGCTATATGTTGCTACTGTTGATGCCACTTGGGATATCTTGGGAGTCAGATCTTCAGATCCAGATCCAGGCACGACACTCCGAGATCCTGGCCGAACTGATGGCTGTGAGGAAGACGTCAGGGTGCCCGGGGGATCCCGGGAGGTCCCGGGAGTGGGTGTCTCAAACGACCATGGAGAAACTTCTACGGAGCTAATTTGAAGTCGCAAGACTCACAGAAACACCATGAAAATCAATGAAAATCAATGAAAATCATTGAAACACACGAATAAATTATGGAATAAATTGAATGGAATCCTACTGGGATTTCGAAGAAGATGAACAAGCCACTGCTCATGGCGATCTCAGAAATTTCGCTTAGGCCGGAGCTCAGCGGCTTTCAACCCTACCGAGATCCAGTCCATTCCCAGGGACGACCTGCAGCCGACGGGCTGGGAGTTGAAGGTCGGCTGGGAGAGCTGGGAGTCTTGGCTATGTCGGCTATGTAATCCGCATCCGATCATGGTGAGGATTCAAAGGTAATTCAATGATAATAACAATGAAAAATGACTATAGACATCTATAGACTATAGTAATCGTATCATATCGTATCCATACTCAGTTCAATAATAATTGAAATAAGAAATTATAGCTATTATATTGAAACAACATGAAACAAACATAATTAAACAGATTAACCCCTTCAAGCCCCCCTAGATGAGTCAATTCCTATGACAGGAGGATTTCCATGAACGCCAGCTCTCTTTTGAGGTGAACCGAAGGATACCAGGCTTCAGATACTCAGATCGGGTGATGATATGGGACTTGGGCATCAGCCCAAAAATTGGGGCACATCCCAAAAAATTGCCAATGGTGAACGAGCATTATGTTCAGAACAAGCTTTGGCTTTTGGTGTTTTCCCTGATTTTCAGAACAGTCCATATTCAGAAAACATCACGTTGAACCACTTGTTCCAAGCCCAGAATTGGTTGAAAATCTGCAGGGTTCCCAATGTTTCCCTGGCAGATGTTCCCAAAAACACCACCTACCGTTGGTTCAAGATAAGACTGCCCATGTTTCAGGCGTTGATCGGGGAATGTGGAATGTGCTCTACCTCTTCCTGAACCACAAACAATTTGAGGAGCTGGGCAGATCATGGCAGATCATTGGTACAGCTGGAGCCCTCCAAACTCAATTCAATGGGTTATGTTCACAGATTTTCAAGGGAAAATCTACCGGAAACCATGGATTTATCTGCAAACATGCTGTTTTCCTAGAAACTTCCACCCAAAAAATCTGGAACCCATGTGATTGGAAGAATGACATGCTCGGGGATGGTGAATGAACAGGACAATTGCCTGCGCTTCCCGAAAACCATCGCTGCCATCCAGGACAGAACCAGGATTTTGCCCACCCTGGGGATGGAACAGATCGCAGTGGAGAGTCATCCCACTTAACAAGTGCCCCACTTAATTAGTGGAAAGCCCATCCTTATGATCTATAACTATCTATAACTATCTATAACTTATGTTTACTTGGATCATTTGCATAGTCCCACTTAATAAGTGGGTAAGTAGCGGGCGATGCTTATAGATTATGCTTCCCCGAGCAGTGTTCGGCGCTGCACCGGTTGATTTTTTGGAGATGTTTGGACTGTGTGGTCCACCTCTCTTTGGGAAGATATTAGCCACATCATATTAATCAATATTTAGTGACTCTAGTTTTTCCGCTATCAGTGACCTTATTTTACGCGCGCTTAATCCACAGTCTCAATATTAAACATATTTTGGAGTTTTTTTGAACCAAGAATACATATGAAAACATGAATGAAACAGGACAGATGTTATCACCCGTTCACCTGGCCATGTCTTCAGGAGGCATTTCCAAGGCACTATTCCCATGTGCTCCTGGCATGGTTGCAGAGTCTGTTGTTTGGGCCAAAATTTGGGGTACCAATAACACATAGACCCAACCAAATTTCACGTTTGTTTAGGTATATTCTATGAAACCATCCATGTTTAATCATTTTATGTGGGGCTGATGTTTTTTTTGACCTTACCCATCCAGGTCAAAATTTCCGTGGGAGATCTGGCCAGGCCTTTTTCTCGGCTCTGACTCCTGGCTCCCATATCCTGAAACACATGGGACCCTCCAACCGGATGCTACGAGTTTGGTTCCTTGGCTGCCAAAGAAACTGCAGATGGGTGTGTCTGAAATGGGGATATACTGTACATGGATATTATATGATATATACAATGACAATTGACAATGATATACAGTACTTCACACCCCCCAGTTTTAGCCAGTGGGGAAAATGATGATGCATTGAAATTGGGGATACCCCATTAACACAAAGCCATGGAGTATCATATGGTTGACAAGTTGACAGCAGCAAAGTGGTAAAATTGGGAATTTATCAATCACGAAAGCCAGCCGCTAGGCTAGGCGAAGTTCTATATGCGAACAAAGTGAGTTAAGGGAGTCTGGGGGCAGAGCGCCCGAAAACGGACAAAAATGAGGAACTTAGGTGGTAAAAAAGGTGGCCACAGGTAAACTTTTTTAGGGTTATGTACCAGGTGGCAATTGGGTGACGTTGGGGTATCGATTCCCCCCTGGTCCGCCCTCCGAGGTGGATCTGGGCAGATTGCAATGGAGGGGAAAATGATGAGAAAAACAATAGAAAAAATGAGGGAATATGACATAAAACAATGGGAAAAAAATGGGAAAGGAGGGGAAAATGATGAGAAAAACAATGGAAAAAAAGGAGGACTTTGACATAAAACAATGGAAAAAAATGGGAAAGCAATGGAAAATTTGAGTAGAACGCTTGGAAAATTGATTAAAACGCGAGGAGAAACGGTGGAAAGAATAGGGAGATGGTAAAATGGCTCCGATGTGGGACCATTATCGCGTAAAGCACGCGTGAAACAATGGAAAAGCAATGGAAAAATTGCAGTTTCGATGTGTGACCACTATGGAGTAGAAGCACAGAAAAAAAACCATGGAGGAAACGAGCAAAACCGTTTATACGGTGCAACTGTAGGGATTGTGGAAGGTGCATTTGGGCAAGCGTTAGACACACTGGAGAAATCGAGTAACACCATGGCAAAACACTGGAAAAATTGATGAAATGGAAGGATAAATTGATCGCACAAAAACGCGAGGAAGAACGGTGGAAAGAATAGGGAGAGGGTAAAATGATGCCAAGTAAAATTGAGGCTCCGATGTGGGACCATTATCGCGTAAAGCACGCGTGAAACAATGGAAAAGCAATGGAAAAGTTGCAGTTTTGATGTGCCAAGTAAAATTGAGGCTCCGATGTGGGACCATTATCGCGTAAAGCACGCGTGAAACAATGGAAAAGCAATGGAAAAATTGCAGTTTCGATGTGTGACCACTATGGAGTAGAAGCACAGAAAAAAACCATGGAAGAAACGAGCAAAACCGTTTATACGGTGCAACTGTAGGGATTGTGGAAGGTGCATTTGGGCAAGCGTTAGACACACTGGAGAAATCGAGTAACACCATGGCAAAACACTGGAAAAATTGATGAAATGGAAGGATAAATTGATCGCACAAAAACGCGAGGAAAAACGGTGGAAAGAATAGGGAGAGGGTAAAATGATGCCAAGTAAAATTGAGGCTCCGATGTGGGACCAGGAAAAAATGAGGGAATATGACGTAAAACAATGGGGAAAAAATGGGAAAGCAATGGAACATTTGAGTAGAACGCTTGGAAAATTGATTAAAACGCGAGGAGAAACGGTGGAAAGAATAGGGAGAGGGTAAAATGATGCCAAGTAAAATTGAGGCTCCGATGTGGGACCATTATCGCGTAAAGCACGCGTGAAACAATGGAAAAGCAATGGAAAAATTGCAGTTTTGATGTATGACCACTATGGAGTAGAAGCACGGAAAGAAAACCATGGAAGAAACGAGCAACACCGTTTATACGGTGCAACTGTAGGGATTGTGGAAGGTGCACTTGGGTAAGCGTTAGACACACTGGGGTAACATAAGGGTAATGATGGAGAAATCGAGTAACACCATGGCAAAACACTGGAAAATTGAAATGGAAGAATAGATTGATAGCATATAAAACAATGGGAAAAGAATGGAAAATTTGAGTAGAACGCTTGGAAAATGATTCCAAGTAAAATAAAAGTAAAAGGATGGAAATTGATGGGGTGGAAAAACAATGGAAAAATTGAGGCTCCGATGTGGGACCATTATCGCGTAAAGCACGCGTGAAACAATGGAAAAGCAATGGAAAAAATGCGGTTTCGATGTGTGACCACTATGGAGTAGAAGCACGGAAATAAAACCATGGAAGAAACGAGCAAAACCGTTTATACGGTGCAACGGTAGGGATTGTGGGAGGTGCATTTGTGTAAGCGTTAGACACACTGAGATAATAGAAGGGTAATGATGGAGAAATCGAGTAACACCATGGCAAAACACTGGAAACATTGATGAAATGGAAGGATAAATTGATAGCGTAAACTATGGGACGATTGAGTAAAACTGGAGGAAAAACTGTGAAAAAAACACTGGGGAGACTGGAATGGAGGGGAAAATGATGTCGAGTAAAACTATGGAAAAGCAATGGACAAAATGAAAAAAATGTGGCTTCGATGTGAGACCATTAGCGATGGAAAAGCAATGGAAAAATCGAGGGACTATGATGAAGAAGTGGAGAAAAACAATGGAAAACATATTGGAAAAAATGCGGCTCTGATGTGGGACCAAAATGATGCCAAGTAAAATAAGAGTAAAATGACAGAAATTGATGGGATGGAAACACAATGGAAAAATTGAGGCTCCGATGTGGGACCATTATATGTGCAAGAAGAGTTTCTGGGTGAAGAGTCTCTAGGTGAAAAGTTTATATGGGTGAAAAGTTTGTGCAAGAAGAGTTTCTGGGTGAAGAGTCTCTGGGTGAAAAGTATATGGGTGAAAAGGTGCAAGAAAGTTTCAGTATGTGCAAGAAGAGTTTCTGGGTGAAGAGTCTCTGGGTGAAAAGGGTGAAAAGTATGTGCAAGAAGAGTTTCTGGGTGAAGAGTCTCTGGGTGAAAAGTATATGGTGAAAAGTCTGTGCAAGAAGAGTTTCTGGGTGAAGAGTCTCTGGGTGAAAAGTATATGGGTGAAAATATGTGCAAGAAGAAGTTCTATGGGTGAAAAGGTGAAGAGTCTCTGGGTGAAAAGTGTATTGGTGAAAAGTATGTGCAAGAAGAGTTTCTGGGTGAAGTCTCTGGGTGAAAAGTATATGGGTGAAAATATGTGCAAGAAGAGTTTCTGGGTGAGGAGTTTCTGGGTGAAAAGTATATGGGTGAAAAGTATGTGCAAGAAGAGTTTCTGGGTGAAGAGTCTCTGGGTGAAAAGTCTCTGGGTGAAAAGTATATGGGTGAAAAGTATGTGCAAGAAGAGTTTCTGGGTGAAGAGTTCTGGGTAAAAAGTATATGGGCGAAAAGTATGTGCAAGAAGAGTTTCTGGGTGAAAAGTCTGTGCAAGGAGAGTTTCTGGGTGAAGAATCTCTGGGTGAAGAGTGTATGGGTGAACTGATGTGCAAGAAGAGTTTCTGGGTGAAGAGTCTCTGGGTGAAAAGTGTAGGAGTGAAAAGTATGTGCAAGAAGAGTTTCTGGGTGAAGAGTCTCTGGGTGAAAAGTATATGGGTGAAAAGTATGTGCAAGAAGAGTTTCTGGGTGAAAAGTTTATGGGTGAAAAGTAT
>CAMXCT020003079.1:0-22321 GCA_947184155.2 Cladocopium goreaui | reverse complement strand
TGGGTGAAAAGTATATGGGGGAAAAGTATGTGCAAGAAGAGTTTCTGGGTGAAGAATCTCTGGGTGAAAAGTCTGTGCAAGAAGAGTTTCTGGGTGAAGAATCTCTGGGTGAAAAGTATATGGGTGAAATGTATGTGCAAGAAGAGTTTCTAGGTGAAGAGTCTCTGGGTGAAAAGTATCTGGGTGAAAAGTATGTGCAAGAAGAGTTTCTGGGTGAAAGTATATGGGTGAAAAATATGTGCAAGAAAAGTTTCTAGGTGAAGAGCCTCTGGGTGAAAAGTATATTGGTGAAGAGTATGTGCAAGAAGAGTTTCTGGGTGAAGAGTCTCTGGGTGAAAAGTATATGGGTGAAAAGTATGTGCAAGAAGAGTTTCTGGGTGAAGAGTCTCTGGGTGAAAAGTCTGTGCAAGAAGAGTTTCTGGGTGAAGAATCTCTGGGTGAAAAGTATATGGGTGAAAAGTCTGTGCAAGAAGAGTTTCTGGGTGAAGAATCTCTGGGTGAAAAGTATATGGGTGAAATGTATGTGCAAGAAGAGTTCTAGGTGAAGAGTCTCTGGGTGAAAAGTATATGGGTGAAAAATATGTGCAAGAAGAGTTTCTGGGTGACAGTATATGGGTGAAAAATATGTGCAAGAAAAGTTTCTAGGTGAAGAGTCTCTGGGTGAAAAGTATATTGGTGAAAAGTAACTGCAAGAAGAGTTTCTGGGTGAAGAGTCTCTGGGTGAAAAGTATATGGGTGAAAAGTATGTGCAAGAAGAGTCTCTGGGTGAAAAGTATATGGGTGAAAAGTATGCGCAAGAAGAGTTTCTAGGTGAAGAGTCTCTGGGTGAAAAGTATATGGGTAAAAAGTTTATGGGTGAAGAGTATGTGCACGAAGAGTTTCTGGGTGAAGAGTCTCTGGGTGAAAAGTCTGTGCAAGGAGAGTTTCTGGGTGAAGAATCTCTGGGTGAAAAGTATATGGGTGAAAAGTATGTGCAAGAAGAGTTTCTGGGTGAAGAGTCTCTGGGTGAAAAGTATCTGGGTGAAAAGTATGTGCAAGAAGAGTTTCTGGGTGAAGAGTCTCTGGGTGAAAAGTCTGTGCAAGAAGAGTCTCTGGGTGAAAAGTATATGGGTGAAATGTATGTGCAAGAAGAGTTTCTGGGTCAAGAGTCTCTGGGTGAAAAGTATCTGGGTGAAAAGTATGTGCAAGAAGAGTTTCTGGGTGAAGTCTCTTGGTAAAAAGTATATATGGGTGAAAAGTATGTGCAAGAAGAGTTTCTGGGTGAAGAGTCTCTGGGTGAAAAGTCTGTGCAAGAAGAGTCTCTGGGTGAAAAGTATATGGGTGAAATGTATGTGCAAGAAAAAAAGTGGGTGAAGAGTGTCTTTGTGAAAAGTATATGGGTGAAAAGTCTGTGCAAGAAGAGTTTCTGGGTGAAAAATCTCTGGGTGAAAAGTATATGGGTGAAATGTATTGAAGAGTCTCTGGGTGAAAAGTTTGGTGGAAAATAGGGGTAGATGGGATGCTGGCTTTCGTTCCCCCCTTCTCAGGTTGGAAGTGTTGACTATTCGGTTTATCACAAAATGCACGGCAGTTGCCCACTTGGATGAAACAAATCCCAATTACTGCGGGCAGATGTCAACGCATATATCATTGGGGTTGATCCTATAGTCATATATTATATATATATATTTATGTATACACAAGTATATACATGTACACATGGATAGCATTGTATTTTTCTTACATATATATATAACATTATCATTGTTCTATGAATTATATATATACATACATATTATGCATATGTAGCATAATATAACTGGAGTCTATCCGATCCGAAGAAATATCTGGCTTATACGATGCTTATTGAGTGCTTGCGATGCACATCACAGGTTGCCCCTTTGCGGTTTCGACAAGTTCAAACTCCGGGTGGGTGACTTGGGGGTGCTGCTTGAGATGACAGGCATAGATGGCGTAGGGCACAAGGGGTCGGCAGATATTTTGGCGCCCCATTAGATTGTTAGATTCTGTTGGATAATTTCTTTGAAACAATCTAAATCCCCAAATTAGTCTCCATGATTGTTGTTTTCACGAGTCTTCAGCTTTTGCCCATAAAAAGTAGGACATAATATGTACTGGCATGTGGTCGGGACTACGTTCGTCCAAGCATCCTTCAATGTGGCGAAGGACACCATTGGATGAAACTTACTTACGGCCCCTCTGTTTTGTGAACTTCAGTGAACGAAAATCCCAACCATGGGATGTGTCATTTTTTAAAAACAATGTTTTGAACTGTTTTGAAATTAGCTGTCCTGTTTTCAGCATTGGGTCAAAAAAAATTGGTCCCAGTTGACCATGACCCACTTCAGGTTGGGGACCAGATTTTGGAACCTAAAGAAGGACGAGGGACGACAACGGGCCGCATTTTCTTCGCGGGGATATGATCAACTGGAAAAAAATGATGGATTGTCAACCAAAAAGGACAAGAACAAGATGGTTAGTTGATTACAGATTTTTTAAATATGTCATTACTTTGTTAAAGCAACAAAGACTGGGGATAGTAGCAGAAGAATGCAGGGATTCTGCTGAACAGTTGGAGATGGACATCCCTATGAAACAAGAGGAGCAACAGATAGTAGAGCATCTAAATAATATCATTACTGGTTGGTGGTTTGGAACATGGCTTCTATTTTTCCATATATTGATTGGGAATTTCATACTCCCATTTGACTCATATTTTTGCAGAGGGGTTGAAACCACCAACCAGATTATCAATATATGAGCTACAGCCAAAACTTACGGAATTATGGAGAGTAGTATTTTTCGGCATGTCTATTTTTGGAATTGAGCGGCATCGAACACGATAATACATTCTTCAAAAATCGATAACATTTGCTTATATTTGATCTTTGTCATCAGTCATCCTTTGTCTCACGGTGTAGGTTATTCGATGCTTTGTGTAGGCATTCAATGGCATTCACCATCTGTTTGAGAGATAGGCAAACGGCAAAATCCTCTTTTGAACAGGTGGTACCTGGTGATGTGCATTGCTGTGTCTCTTTATGCTGCTGTTTGCGCTGCATGCTAAGTAAATTTGAAGTAGTGTACGGCCACATATCAGTCTTTTGTCTCAACCTCACTCTCGAGCAAGGTCCTCTGGTGGTCCTTGCCCGTGTGCCCGTGTGCCCGTGGATCGGCCGCTTGCCCGTGTGCCCGTGTGCCCGGAGGGCCGTGAGGAGACCTATCTCGAGCACAACTCTTGCCAGTGACAACGCGCCATGCTGGCGAAATGAAAGAACAAGGTCTTGCCTTGCAGCAGGAACAGTGTGGGTGCTCTAGATTCCGCTCTTTTCCTCTATTCCTTTTGGTTTGTGCTTTTCATTTTCCACGGCAGCCTCAAGCTTTGTTTAAGACAGCATTAAGAATTTTCAAAAGAAGGGTTCGCAGAATCATTGTTTCGCCTTTTTTTTGATCCAACCAGGTGTTCCAGATGATGACCCGAACGATAACGAAACGATAGCCAAAAAAATACATAATACCTATCGGCCAGACGCTGGCCCATTGCTCGCTGAAAAGCTGTTTTTCTTGCCGCACGTTGCCCATCTAAGATGAGTAGCAAGCAAGCGCAAGACATGGCAGGGCTCAGATTTTTCCGGAATGAGTTGTTGGAACTGAAAGTGGAGGATGTGAAAAAGAAGCTTTCGTGCGAGACTTCCCTCAAAAACTGAAAGTTGAAGATGAGAAAACGAAGCTTTAGTGCGAGACTTCCCCCAAAATGTGTGAAAGTTGAAGATGTGAAAACGAAGCTTTCTTGCGAGACTTCCTTCAAAAACCTGAAGTGGAAGATGTGAAAATAAGCATTCATCAGTTGTGGTGGTTGTGATGGTTGTCGTTGTGATGTTGGTGGTTGTGATAGAGGTGGTGACGGTGGTGGGTGATAGTGGTAGTTGTGATGTGATAGTGGTGGTTGTGGTAGTGGTGGCGACAGTTCCACTTGATTGTGCTGCATTTGAAAGTGTCAGGAAGTGTTTTATCCCTTGAGGAAAACCATCAGAATACAATGAAGATACGATACAGGGAATACGAACATGGTTTCCCGAAACCTGAAAAAACAATAATACACATTTCAAAAATTGATGACTTGGAGCCATACAATAAATATTGATAAATATTGACCGTGGCCCTTATATGTATATATATATATATAGTATTTTTATACATATATATATACACATGTGTTTATGTATGTCGGAATACTTATACTTGTGCCTGTATACAGGGTACTATCATCAGATAGTGTGCCCACTGTGGACCGACCTGGGGTGACTCTCGCGGTGTCAGGAGAAGCATTTGTTTGGGACCATTCCTATGAGCACGAGGCCTGCTGTATCTGAGGCCCAGGTTCCAGATGCTATATACATACTACGTAGACGCACGTACACAAGCATACACGAATTTATATACATGTATACATATACACTTATACATACTTGATCTTAAATTTACTCATAGACATAGACATAGACATATACTTAATTAATGTACTTATACTTATGCATACTGTGACTGACACTTGTACCTAGACAAAGATGTATATATATATATATAATATAATGTATATATATATGCATGCATGCATCATGCACATATACCGGTATATATAATCATATACACATGGGTTTGGGTAATACCTCCCACCTCCTTTGGTGCGCAAGAAACCATGAGGCGTGGCACGAGGGGTCGGAGACTCGAATTGTGCTGATCGTGGACATTTGGCATCCAGATCTCTCGGATGCGGAGGCTCTGCATGGCCGATGATCTGTCGCAGAGTGCCATTCCGAAGCACACTTCTGAGGCTGTGACAGGTGTATAATCACGCAATCGTGCATATATATATATATATATATATTACACAGTATATCATATCTATAAATAGATCAGAACATGTGTGCGTGTGTCAAAACCTGTTCCAAAGGAACATTGACCTAGCGTGCTCTACGCAACAATTTTAGCACTTTTGCAGTTTTGATTTCCAGTGTGCGTCCGGTATTCATGGACCAACAGATGGCGGTCCGTGTTTGTAGAATTTTCCAATCCAAATGCTTTTGGCTAACAATTGTAGAAGTGGCGGGTCATGTTCACGCAGGTTTTTTAGATGTTCCATGCCAAAACCGGGAGGCAATGGTCCATGGTTCGTAAACGCCCAAGCTAGAATTCAAACATCACCAACACGAGGGACTGCCATCACACTGTTTGATCCATCTGCAACTGGCAGAAACGGCCATCGGTGAAAATTGAGGGGATTTACATCTCTTTACCCCAGTTGAAAGCCGCATATTTTGGAGCATGTTTTGCCCATGATACCCTCGTTCAAGTGATATCGACCCAGAAAAGCGCAGGTGAAGTTCCTTCGAACCCTTCAGAGTTGTCGACTTCGTGCTGGGAAGGCCTTAGCAGAGATGGAGGTCCGAGAACCACACGTGCGGATCTCAGGCAGATAGTCGGACGCTGGATGATGGTCGGATGTGGTTTCGTTGCATCTTGATAGGATACTCCAAGCGGCCCAAAAACACAGGCAGCTTGGCCTGCCTGAGCTGACAAAAAGAATCAAAAAGATACAACCTTTGAATTACATAAATGGGCCTGGGAAAGCGTGGGAGAAACTGTGGCAGCCCTGCTGAAATGAAACAACACCAAAGAAAAGGGCTCATGGTCTGCCATTGAAGCTGGATGCTTGGAGCCTTTCGGATGATCACCATCATAAACCATCATAAACCATGCAATCCGCAAGTTTTCAGCTCAATGTCAACTCTTGGTCGACTTGGATTTCTCCTCGTTTCAGCAGCTGCTACAGTTTGCCTGGACGATGGAGTGCCACCAGAAGCGAGGCGGTACATCCAGAATGACGAAGGTTTCTATGACTTGCACTTCTGTAGTCGTTTTATGTTTCAATAGGAGCATCATGTTCCAGTGAAGGATTTTCGCTTCCTTGGTCGCTTTCCAGGAGTGGAATGTCTTTTTGTTTCTGGGGTTGCTCTGTTTTTCCCCAAGCAGTGTGTTCACACTGAGGGGTTCTTATGGTAGGGGAGGCCGGGGTTAGATCAGGGTGCTCCATCTGATCCCCAGCTTTTTTCCTGTCAATTTTTGCATAAAATGGTTCTTGTGCGATGCACACATGCATTTTGACTGCGCCGGCTCGCACAAAGTCTGTGGCATGACTTTTTCCAGATCTTGGGCGCGGCATTTTTCCTGTAATTGGCGCATATAATTGCTCTTGTGAGATGTCCAGGTGCATTTTGATTGCGCAGGCTCGCGCAAAGTCTGCGCCGCGGGGTTCTCAAGCCCTGGGCCTGCGGCATTTTCCTGTAAAGTATCGCATAAACGGGCTCTTGTGGAGATCCTTCTAGATTCCTTTCTAAGAGGTTCTTGCATGATGTACAGGTCCTTAACAGAAGATCTTGTGGAGATCCTGGTGGGATCCTCTCTAAGAGGTATTTGCATGAGGAGCTTGCAGATGCCACGTCTTAGAGGTGCTTGTATGAAAGCTCTTGTGAGAGATTCTTGGGAGGTTCTTGTGTCAAGATCATGTAAGATCCGCTACAGCAGCAGCAGGTCCTTTTATGACGATCCTGTGAGATTCTCTTAGGGATCCTGGCAAAAAGATCTTGCTCAAGATCTTTTTTTACAATTCCTTGTGCGAAGATCTGGTGGAGATCCTGTTGAAATCCTCCGCAAGAGACCCTTGCATTAAGATTTTGAAGATCCTCTGCGCTGGTGCTTGTATAAAAGTTTTGCTGGGATGCTCATAGGAAGTTCTTGTATGAAGATCTTCTGAGCTCCTCTATATATATATAGATTTGATCTCATAGAGGGTTCTGCTACTGCAGGTGCGGTAATGACTTACTGTTCCAAAGCTACTGTTAAGGTTTTGCAGCTGATAGGGGGTCTTTGGAAATGGATTCTAGGGTCCTTGGTGATGTAGTTCTACCTCTGATTGTGTGATATATGTTTTCCATTATTTATTCTTTATCTATCTTATCTATCAAGGTAGGTGGCCTTGGTATATACTAATGAAAATGATCCCAAAGGAAAGATCGTCTTGGGCTAGTGTCCCTTGGATGTTTCAATATATTGTTACTTCTTATCCGCCATTCGGCAATCATGCCAAGATGGGGATTGAGAATTAGTGTCTCCATCCATTTACCCTTCTGTTCGTGGAAGTGCCAGTCAGAACAAACGATCACCATTCGATCGTAGTTCAAATATGTTTTTTTTTGGTTGGGTACTTTGATAAAATATTAAATATTATATATATATCATTATATATCAATATATGCAGCCGATAGGGGGTCTTTGGAATTTGATTCTAGGGTCCTTGGTGATTTAGTTCTACCTCTGATTGTCTGATATATGTTTTCCATTATTTATTTCTTTATCTATCTTATCTATCAAGGTAGGTGGCCTTGGTATATACTAGTGAAAATGATCCCAAAGGAAAGATCGTCTTGGGCTAGTGTCCCTTGGATGTTTCAATATATTGTTACTTCTTATCCGCCATTCGGGAATCATGCCAAGATGGGGGTTGAGAATTAGTGTCTCCATCCATTTACCCTTCTATTCGTGGAAGTGCCAGTCAGAACAAACGATCACCATTCGATCGTAGTTCAAATAGTTTTTTTTTGGTTGGGTACTTTGATAAAATATTAAATAAATTATATATATATATATCAATATATGCAGCCGATAGGGGGTCTTTGGAATTTGATTCTAGGGTCCTTGGTGATTTAGTTCTACCTCTGATTGTGTGATATATGTTTTCCATTATTTATTTCTTTATCTATCTTATCTATCAAGGTAGGTGGCCTTGGTATATACTAGTGAAAATGATCCCAAAGGAAAGATCGTCTTGGGTTAGTGTCCCTTGGATGTTTCAATATTATTAATTCTTATCCTTCTTTCGGTAGTCATGCCAAGATGGGGGTTGATAATTAGTCTCTCCATCCATTACCCTTCTATTTATGGAAGTGCCAGTCAGGACAAACGATCGGCATTCGATCGTAGTTCAGATAGGTTTTTTTTTTGGGTTGGTACTTGGATAAAATATAAAATAAAATATTGTTATGCGACGGATGTGCGGATGCGATGGATACGGGGTCCCCCAAGCCAAAAGATCGGCAATTTTTTTTTTTTCCTAAATCTCAAAATCAAGGACCCCGAATCCTCTGCGGCAAAAATCATGGTAGAATATAATAGTAGGGCTGTTTCCCAAGTCCACATGCCAATTTCTGCACCCTGAGATCGGCAATTTTTTTTTTTTCCTAAATCCCAGGGTACAACCTCTGTATTGCCCAAGTCTAGGTGCAGATTTTTGCGACCTTACTTAGGCAATACCCCACCAAACACCTAGGATATCGTCAAAAAAAAAAAAAATCCTAACTCAGGGTGCTGATTTCTGCGCCCTGACTTCGGCAAATTAGCTGTTGGACATTGCATTTAAAGGATATATGATGTAGATGTAGAAATAATGGGGGAAATTTAGTACTTAAAAAAAAAATAATGATCAGGGATAACATTAACATTGGTGGCTTTATACCAAAGGTATATGGGGGCACCACCCTAGAAAAAACAAGAGCGTGGTTGATACCTTTTCCATTTTGATCCAGCAATTGGTTGGTACCCTTCAGAAATGGTAGTGGACCCCAGTTAATCCAAGGAATATAATAAAATAAAATAACCGTAACCGTTACTGGGATGATATCAATTTAGCCAACCAAGTGGTTGCCTAAGAATGAACATAATAATGCACATAAATTTTTCTATGAGTATGGTAAAAAACAAATAGTTATATTAAATAACCAATGGTAAGATGATACCCATTTAATCAACCAATTGATTACCTCATAGGGAAAATAATAAAGTACCTATAATACAATTCAATTCCATTATCATATATTAAATAGTTGGAAAGACCCAAGAATCCATTTCCAGAGAACCCAGATCAATTGCACAACATAGATATAATATATTCTATATTTTATCGAAGTACCCAACCCCCCAAAAAAAACTATTTGAACTACGGTCGAATAGTGATCGTTTGTTCTGACTGGCACTTCCACAAATAGAAGGGTAAATGGATGGAGAGACTAATTATTTATCAACCCCCATCTTGGCATGACTACCGAAAGAAGGATAAGAATTAATTTGAAACATCCAAGGGACACTAACCCAAGACGATCTTTCCTTTGGGGTCATTTTCACTAGTATTTACCAAGGCCACCTACCTTGATAGATAAGATAGATAAAGAAATAAATAATGGAAAACATATATCACACAATCAGAGGTAGAACTAAAGCACCAAGGACCCTAGAATCAAATTCCAAAGACCCCCTATCGGCTGCATATATTGATATATATATATATATAATATTTAATATTTTATCAAAGTACCCAACCCCAAAAAAAACCTATTTGAACTACGATCGAATGGTGATCGTTTGTTCTGACTGGCACTTCCACGAATAGAAGGGTAAATGGATGGAGACACTAATTATCAATCCCCATCTTGGCATGATTACCGAATGGCGGATAAGAATTAACAATATATTGAAACATCCAAGGGACACTAGCCCAAGACGATCTTTCCTTTGGGATCATTTTCACTAGTATATACCAAGGCCACCTACCTTGATAGATAAGATAGATAAAGAAATAAATAATGGAAAACATATATCACACAATCAGAGGTAGAACTAAATCACCAAGGACCCTAGAATCCATTTCCAAAGACCCCCTATCAGCTGCAAAACCTTTTTTGCTTGTATCTGGTACATTGACTTCCTACCACCCGCTGTTTGGGGATGTTTGGGGTCTCTGGCCGGTGTAATCTTACTTTGGGGATTACATGCGATAGTGCTTGAATGTGCTTGACATGGTTTGAGTTCATCCCCTTTCAGCGCCAATCACAAATTCATCATTTGTTTCAGCCACAAATGGGGCCGCTGGGGATTTGCATCAAACTCGTTGGGTGTCGTGTCTTTGTGACATTTGATCCTTGATGCCCGGGGTTCAGTTTACTGTCCCAAACTTCGGAGTTTGAATGTCACCATATGTCCCCATGATGTCATTCTTGTTCGCCAAGGTGAGAACATTCCAGTGGGCCTTTTGATGTGCGCCTGGGCCTCTTCTCGGCTCACCACGCAGATTGCCCAACTTCTGATTCAGGAAGCTTTAGGATTGCACGCTTCAATTCATCCAATCGAGGGCCAGTTTGGGGCATCGCCATTCTACGCTTTGGCGGGCTGTGATGATTTTGATGATCCGTTCAAGAGGAAATGCGGAGATAAGGAAACTTTGGCCAGACTCCACAAACGGGGTAAAATATGACTGGTTGGTGGTGTAACTGTTGCATTGTCTGTCCTGCTTGGGGTTGTGATCCTCAAGAATATATGCATGTTCACGTATTTTCTGGGGGTAGAAAACACCACCAACCAGATGATTGACTAGGGAGCTGGGCACCTTTTAAGTTTGCAGAGATCATGGTGATTTTGACAAGTTCTCCGGGCTTCTCAAGTCAAAGGAAAACTGACT
Source organism: Cladocopium goreaui (assembly GCA_947184155.2). Classification (NCBI taxonomy): domain Eukaryota; class Dinophyceae; order Suessiales; family Symbiodiniaceae; genus Cladocopium; species Cladocopium goreaui. The sequence goes on along the minus strand of CAMXCT020003079.1, from coordinate 11,754 downwards.
CATGTTTGAACTCCAGCTTTGCTCGCATCAGGAAACTGTCATCCACGTGGCAATGGACGCATGGATTGGTTCCTACACGAACACCTACACCCAATTTCAGACCGAATACCCTCTGATTGCTCCTATTGATTTAGGATCTCAAGGCTGTGAAGGCAGGGATGCTCATGGCAGGTCAATCTCTGCAGGAACTGTTTAAAACACAGCACACACACACACGAATGCACGGCAGTCAGAGAACTGGGGGAAAGATGGTGCATTCTGATATTTTCTGATCTGTTGAATCTGTTGATGTGTTCAGCTGCAACATGCTGCAACCATCGCAGGTGAAGAGTCCATGTATGTGTCCAACAACGTGATTCACGAAGCTTTCGCAAGTTCTGGTTTGGTGCTGGACTTCTACAAGAGCTACAATAGCACGACGGGACAGCCGAAGAGCTACCCGGCCTTGTGGGTCAATGTTTCGAAGCTAATTTAGGTTTTCAAGGACCAAAGATGACCAAAGAAATATCAAATGACTCTAGTGACTGATTGGTGACTCTTCCCTGTTTGAAGAACTGGTTTCAAAATCCAAGAGTTTCCTTCAGCTTGCAATCCTTGCAGCTTGTGGTGGTGGAACTCCTTTTTGATTGTACTATGTTGTACCTCAAACGTCCACAAGGAAGACTTTGGTGATCCCGGGAATTCAAATATAGATGATATACATGATATACAGAAGTTCAGGCAAATAAGGCAGAGTTTTGAAGGTCCTTGAGGTTCAAGTCGAAACCCTTGTACCGGTTTGAACATTGCAACAGGTTACTTTGACGCCGTACCAGATATTCCTTTGGAGGCAAGGTGAGTCTTGTTGCAAGAGTCGCGGAAATCGAGTCCACACAAGAAATCCGCAACTCAAAAAATCAACAGAAAGGGAGGCTGTGAGGGCCCCAATTTACACATGTTTCGAAATAGAGTGTGATATTGAAATATGGATGTTGGAACGAATGTTTTTGAAATTCTTTGCAACATCCTACAATAGTTTAAGATAGCATAATCCCTTCCCCCTATTACTATATAACCCCCCCGAATAACAAAAACTAGGGTCCATCTCCAATTTTGGAAAATTTCAGGTTGGCCAATTTGACTTTTAGTTGATCCCCTTTAGACTACAATGAAAAAAAAGTTGCTATTTGTGGGTTTCATCCCCTAATAATAAAAACTACTCAAACCCCGGGGTGTTTTTTTATTAGGGTCCGTCCGAAAATTTTATTTTTTTATAATAAGGTTTTTAATTTGATATTAGAGGGAAGCTTCGAAATCCAATTTTTGGCAATATTTTAATTGGGTTATAAAAGGAAATTGATTTTGATTTCGAAAAAAATACTTGTTTTTATTAAGGGTTTAAATTTATTATTAGGGCCCGCTTCGAATTCCAATTTTTGGCAATATTTTAATTGCGTTATAAAAGGAAACTGAATTGATTTTGAAATCGAAAAAGTAGTTTTTAAAATTTTTATTAAGGGTTTAAACTTATTTTTAGGGTCCGCTTCGAAATCCAATTTTTGGCAATATTTTAATTGCGTTATTGTTTGTAGATTGTATTACTAACTGTACATAGTGTAATGTGTTACATACCGTGATGCAATGGCTCAAGAAAACAATTGCGCTAGCTGGTGCTTTCAGGTTGATTCACCTGTAAAACAGGTTATCAGCCGTAAGCTAACTTCTCTTTTGTAGGCAATGTCTGCCCCCTCGGGTTCTTCCACCGAGGGCACCGGGCGCATGTCCTCTGACGCCGCCATGGCCAACCCCGGTAACTTGCCTATAAGTAACACCCCATTTAATTTTGATATAAGCACCCCACCATCTTCCGATAAGTCACGAAGCCTAAGGGAACGCCGCCACTTCCCACCCATGGGTAACGCAATTGTGCCTTCCCATGTGGGTTTCAACCACCGTGGTTGTGTTCCCCAAGCCGCTCGGGAGGGTGGGCCGCCGACTCGCCAGTTGAACCAAATGAATGTTCACAATACATTCCATCACAATGTGCAGATGGATAATCCTCAAGTCAATTTCGTCGAGCAGAACTTGCATGTACATTCACATGATCCTGCAATGACAAGCCTTGTGGAAACAGCGGCCGAGCTCCGTCATCGTGAGGTGTTGGCTCACACCGAAGCTCAGGCCGAAGCCGTCCACACAGCCAAGACTGAGGAGTTGAAGGAAGCTCTGCGAGTCCGCGAGGGCATTGAAAGTCAGAGGGCCCTTGATGCTATCAGAATCAAAGAACAAGAACTTTTAAATGCGGGTGCTCAATATAAAGAGAACTTACAGCATGAGGCGCATGAACATGTAAGGTTCCGTGAGGCTCAGATGAATGAGAAAATTCAGGCATATCAACGTGTCATTGATGCTAACCATCGACAATCACTATCAAGTAAGGAGCAAGAGATCCTTGAGTTGAGAAGAGCAGCTGAGGAAGAGAGAAGGGTTCAGAATGAGCGCATTACCCAGCTTGAACACATGGTACAAGCCCAGATGCAACACAATCTGAAACTGCAAAGTATGCTCGATTCCCAATTTGCTCAGGTCCGTCCAAGTCCGATTGTTGAAACTGCCGCCATGACCATCACAGCCGGAACTCATGCACCAACGGAGATCCCAAATTTTGAGTTTGTTCCACCAACCCGCAAAGCTGCACCTACAGCGCCTCCGACGAGTGTTGCCCGACCTCCTATTCCAAGAGCACCGATTAGCTTTACTTCACTTGGTACTGAAACTTATGAAAAGGATGGTATTGAGATTATTTATCATGATCCATCATATCGAGTCCCAGTTCAAGTGAAGAAGGAGTCGGATGTTGCAAGGTCTTCCGCTGAGGAACGCCCTTCGGGAGGAGAGGCCAATAATCGACGCCGAGATAACCATCCCATGGATAACGTCAATTCCCCTGCGCCGACAAATCAATATGCCCCGACCGAGCTAGGCCCAGATGAAGTGGACTACTTCGAGCCGGGGGAAGACGATCTGCCAGATGGTGACGATCCTGGGGATGGAGGAGATGGCAACGGAGGGAACGGGGGAGGTGGACCACCCTCACCACCTGATGACAAGCCGGAGGGAAATAAGGGTCGTAAGATTCCCAAAAAGAAGGGAAATGATCCAAACCCCCCCGACGGTGGTGATGACGGCTATGATGATCCCGATGATGATGATGATGAAAAGTTCAGGCGAAGAATGATCAAATTTCTTGGTGGTTACGTTGACCAAAGGCATGACGATAAACCCAAAGTCAAGGAAGCTGACACCATCAAGATTCCAGCATTCCCATTGGCAGAAACCTATCGCAATTGGAGAATTAAGACCAGAGAAGCAGTTGTAGCAGCATCAACCGATCCCGATAGTGCTTTCAAGTGGATTAGTGATTCTTGGAAAGAAGAACAGACCCTTGAAGCGCTCCGGAAGGTTGCGCCGTTTGCGACACTTGATGCAAAGTTACTTTCTGCACTCACCAATATTATCACTGGTGACTTCGCCCGCAAGGTTGATACCTTCAAAGAGACTGAAGCCACCGCTGGACGAATTGTAAGAGGGAGACAAGTGTTGTTCATGTTGCATGACCACTTCAGTACAAACATCAAGCACGGAGCAACCTATGCCCTTCAAGATTTGTTCAGTGTCCAATTGCGTGGGGAGAATTTGAAGTCTTTCATTTCAAACTGGGATCCAGTGTTGGCTGGTATTGTCCAGGCTCCTGACGAAAGTGTATTGGAAACACTCTTCTACAAACAAGTGAAGAATTGTAAGGCCATCCAACATGACATGAATGAGTATCATAGAGCTGATGAAGGAACCGAAAAACGGAACTACAGTTTTCTTGTTTCTGCCGTGCGACGCCACCTTGACCGTGAGAGGTTGGAGGCAAATCGTGATCGAGTTGCCAAAGGTCTTTCGGGTGCCGGTCGTCCCTCCGCTCCTGCAGTCGAGGGTAAGACAGGTTTCATTCCCAAGGGGTATTGTGTGGCATGGAACAAGAGAGGCTGTAGTAAGGACAACTGTACTTATAAGCATGAAGTCCCCAAGCCACGTGACAGAAGTCGCAAGCCTAGCAAAACCAGAGGTCGCTCAAGTGAACGTTCTGGTTCTCCCAAACCAAAGGGGAAAGGTAAGAAGATTTGCAAGTTTTGGAAACAGGGACGTTGCGATAGAGGGGCTGATTGCAAATTCCTTCATGAGGGTTCAGTGGGAAAGCCAAGACAAGCTACTCCTGCCCGTTCGGCCAGTAGTGAAAACAAAAATAAAAAGAGAAATCCCAAGAACCCGAAAAGGAAGGGATCCCGAAGCTCTAGCCGCTCTAAGAGCCCCAAGAGCCCGAAGTCCCCGAAGTCTAAAGGAACCGGGGCCAGTTCATCTAAGCCGTCTCCTGCCGCAGTTTGTCTTGTTGCATCCATGCTTGCACCCGTGTCTCAGGCATTTTGTATCCCTCAACCAAGAGTATTTTGTCCATCGATTCGTTTTGATGATTCACCGGACGTATCTCATGTTAAAGTCCGAGGGAACTTGAGGCCAATTGGAAACGCAGTCACCAACGATAAGGTTACCTTTCCATGGGGACATCAATTTGAAGTTGATCAACTTGCTGTGAATGATGCCGCTTTGACCGGTACCATGTTGGCAGGATCTGTTTCCAATTGTCTTCGGGGAATAGAATGCAAATGTGCCTATTTATGTGACACAGATTTTGGTTGCAATGAATGTATCCCGAAGGGACTCAAAGCCACCCCTGCGGAATGTAGAGAAGATGTGAAGGGAGCGATCAACCTCGAACTTGACTGGATTGCGGATACGGGGAGTGCTCAAGATCTTGTCAATGATAGTGAATTGCCGGACGACTATGGATACTACTCCAACAACCCCATTCGCATGATCACTGCCAATGGAGAAAGTTCGTCATCGAAACAAGGAAAAGTATTTGTTCCGAAGTTAGGCAAGACCATTGACCCCTATCTTGTTCGAAGCTCACCTCCTGTTATCTCAGTCGGGATGAGATGCATTGATGATGGCTACGACTTCATATGGAGAGGCTCCAAAGGTGAACCTCCGTACATGGTCAAACCAAATGGGGATCGCATTGAGTTAGTTGTCAGAGATTATGTACCCTACTTTGCAAATAATTCAAAGACGATTTCCACTCCATCGACTCAGCCTAGACCAAGCGTTGCCACCCCGGCATCAGATGAAGCTCAACAATCTCCGGAGCCCGATGGGGACATTGAAATCATTGGTGATGACCCCATGGGTATCAATGTTGATTCACCGGAGCCCCAGCAATTGGGGGCTGAGGAGGTTGATGTCCCTGATGCCGACCGGGAGGTTGAGCCGCCTTTGGAAGGGTCTAAGGGTAGCAGTAGTAATGTCCATGATGATAGTGCTCACAAAAGGTCACTAGGGGAAAAAGAGTTAAAAGAAGAAGCCAAGTCCGTTCGACATATGCTGACTCACATCCCTAAGAACCCTTTTTGTGACATATGCACTAGAGCTAAGATGTTCAAGCCACCCTCAAGGGCCGTAGGCGGATCAACCAAAGTTAAAGCTGAGAAATTTGGTGACCACATCACCGCTGATTTTATTGTCACCAGAGATGAAGACGAGTTGGGAATCGATGATGAGAAAAGTGCACTCGTGGTTAAGGACATAGCCACAGGGTTTATGTATGTCTACCCCAATGCCAGACGAACCACCAATGCTGCGATCTTAGCGATCAAACATTTTGTTGGACATGAAGATAAGATAGGAGTTTTCTACAGTGACAATGCACCCGAGTTGATCTCAGCAATGAAGATCCTTCAGTGCCGTCATGTCTTAAGTAGGGACTACATATCCAAGTCCAACGCCCAAGCCGAGAGAGCGGTTCGGTCAGTTCTTGAAGGCACTCGTGTCAATCTGCTTCAAGCAGGTCTGAATCATTGGCACTGGCCGCATGCTGCCCGACATTGGTGCTTCATGCAGAATGTCATTGCAACGGGGGGAGACAAATCACCATGGGAATTACGTTTTGGATCGAGATTTGACGGTCCCCTCATTCCTTTTGGTTGTCTTATCGACTATTGGAATGGACCGAGAAAGAAGAACAAGGATGGACTCCGTTTCGACCCAACATCGAGCCCTGGTTTATTCCTTGGCTATGCCATTCACCCCGAATTCATGTGGAGAAAAGAATTCATGGTTGTACCTACAAAGGATCTTATTGAAAATGAATCCAATGGTACTGCATCAATCCTGCGGGTAATCAAGATCAACAAACCGAGTGATACGCAATTTCCTCTCCAAGGCAGAACGACTTTTGGAAAAGATGACCCGGGACTTTCCGAAGCTCTGGGGAACCAAGAGCCGGCTTTGGAGGATCAGGATGCAAAAATGGATGATGATGACGAAGAATCCCAGGAAGAAAGTTTCCAATTATCTACTGCCCATGCCGTCCACGATGAAACATGGCTACCCTTCATGAGACATATAAAAGACCGAGAGGGATGGTACGAATATGCTGATTGTCACGTCAACGTGAGAAGAGATTGTGATCATTACATTTCTCCTAACAGCAAGATTTCGACTGAAGAGTATCCCTATCGGACAACATGCCATAGGAAGGACGATGCCTGGTTCATCTTAGACCAAAACTTCATCCTCTGGCCAAAATACGAGGCCTGGAACGAGACCATCGCTCCATGTGAGGTCATGCTCACGATCTTCCATAAGGACATCATTGACCTTCGCGAGAGGACGGAGCCGGAAATAACAGTAGATGAAGCTATCCCTGGGGATGATCCGAAGGATAAGGATCTAATCGAAGTCATCAATCCTTCCACCGGTGATATTGAGAAAATAAGAAGAGATGACCCACAGTTTTATAGTGCAGACGGATTCAAAACAAGAAGGTACAAGGGATCAAGTAAACCGATTGACATCCCATCATTTGTCTGGCAGTCCATGTCCGTGAAAGCCAGAAGAGAAGCAATCAGGGAAGAACAAATGAAGTTAGCCAGAGATGGAGCTGAGAAGAAACGGGCCGTTAGAGCCGAACAAGAACTTGCAAGACTCGAGAAATCCAAGAAGGGTGTTGCAAGTATTATCAATCAACTCCATCATGCATATCACTCAGAAGATGATTTTCCAACCATGCCCACATGTAAGTATTCCCAAGATAGGCATCGGGTTAAGTGCGCCCGGGTAAGTATAATGAGCGGGGAAAAGATTATCAATACTCTTGTGGCCCGGCCAGTCAACAAGAAGGAGATTAGGTCCAACCCTAAAGCTCAAGAATCTCTTGACATTGAGTGGAATAAGCTCGTCAAGAAAACTGCCTGGTTGTACGATACCGTTCAAGAGTGGAGCGTAGTCTCCGAAGGTGCCAAAAAGAAAGGGAAGAAAGTACATGTTGGAAAAGTGTTTGAGATTTGTGTTGAAAAAGGTAGTGAGCTTCCAATGGGCCACAAGCTTAGGAAATTTAAGGGTAGAACGGTATTCCAGGGCAACAATGTCCGTGATGAGAACGCCGATGTTGCTCTTTTCTCCGAGCTAGGCTCATCGCCTGCAACCATGGAGGCTGGTAAAGCTGTGGATGCATATGGTTCACAACCAGGACACATAACTCAACAGAATGATGGTGTCCAAGCATATACTCAAGCACTAATGGAAGGAATCGAAACCTGGGTGGAACTTCCAGTTGATAGATGGCCCAAACATTGGGTAGGCAAGTTTAGACGCCCCGTTGTACTCCTTCGCATTGCCTTATATGGTCACCCCGACTCGGGGGGACTTTGGGAAATTCACTGCGAAAGAATGCTCATAGCGGTGGGGTTCATAATGCCCGACCCGGAAGGGTGGCCGTCAGTGTTCTTTCATCCTGAATTGAAGCTCCTCTTGGTAGTGTATGTAGATGACTTCAAAATGTCAGGTCCTAAAGAGTCGATGCCGAAAGGATGGGAGTTAGTTGGATCCAGAATCGATATGGATGTCCCCACTGACATTGGTCGATATCTTGGATGTGATCATGTTCAAGAACTTCAAGTTAAGCTGACGGTTCATGATCACCCTTTCGCTCACCTCTTCGATAAGTCCCTTCCTGATCCCGCCGCCAAGGAGGCCGCAGCAGCGGAGAGGACTCAGGACTTTTGGGAAGTTGACGCATCCAAAGGAGTACATCAGACATCACTGTCAACCAAGAAAGGGATTTTACGTTCCAGACGAAGAAATCATAACTGCATGTAACTTGACTGATGTTAGGTTCACTGACTTTGTGCAAAGCACGTCGGAAGACGATACCGTTTCTGAATGGGACAAGTACCTTGACGAAACGGGGGGCTATGCACAAGGGAGGAGAAAGCCTGCATTATGGGTAGGTGCCACTTACCTATTTACCAAGACATGCAAAGATCCCAAAATTGCAGTTGCATCAATTAAAAGAGATAAAAACGATGCCAAGAAGAAAGCGAGAGCTCAAGGTTTCAGATACATGGACCAATTGTTCAAAGATCAACCTTGTATGTCCAAGCCAGTGAATGTGATGACATATGATACGCAACCCTTTTTGCAATCATGTATTGACCGATACCAGTCACTTGCCGGTAAAGACGCCAAACCCCTCAAGCAGGTATCCACTCCTTTTCATGAAGAAAGGATTGCAAGACCTCTGGAAGGGGAGTCCGAGCCGAAAGGTGCACTTGCTCCAATAGCTGCAAGGGTTTTGATGAAGATCCTATTTGCCGCCCGTATGGCAAGATATGACTTGCTTAGAGCCGTGCAAGGACTAGCAGCTCGAGTAACAAAATGGTCAATAGATTGCGATAAGGCATTGCATAGATTAATTTGTTACATACATTCTACATTGGATCACAAGCTCAAAGCCTTCGTTGGCGATCGAATTCAAGAGTGCAAACTTTGGTGTTTTGCCGACGCCGATCATGCCGGTGAGTACGACAATAAAAGTACCACTGGATGTTTCTTAGTCCTAATAGGCCCCAATACTTATTTCCCACTCACTGCATTCTCTAAGAAGCAAACATCAGTGTCAGTTTCTAGCACTGAAGCCGAAGTAGTTGCTGCAAACATTTCCCTCCGCGCTGTAGGACTGCCTTCATCCGGTTTATGGGCCTACCTCCAGAACGCGGGGGGGGGATCAAGCACTCCGGGAGGTTTGCCAAGAGAAAGTATCAAGACCCAACCTGAGGGTAACGGTGAGTACTGGGAGTTTTTACGGGATAGAAGATTGCTCGTCCGTGTCCACACCAAGAACAGGGCCCACCTTTTCAATCCGACCGAGTCCAAAACCATTCCAATCCCCATCAAACTAATTGGCAACTCCAGAACAACTATCTTTATTTCATCAGGAATGATGGACTTCATTCAGGACAATTGGAAAAGACGGGGCGCTAGGCCTGTTGACAAACAATGGACGGGAAAGACATTCTTCCGTGTTTATGGGCCTTACGAAAGTGACTATGAAGTTGAATCATCGGAAGTTCGGGAAGCACTTACTGATTTCGAATTTGTAGGACAAGAGAAAATGGGTGATTACATGGTGTCACTCTTCCCTCCCAAGAGCATCCGTGGAGTCTTCGTCGACGACAACCAAGCCACCATCAGAATCTTGGAAAACGGTAAGTCACCATCGTTTCGTCATACAGACAAAACCCAACGGATCAACCTGTCATGGTTATCAGAGCAGTACAAGAGGGGATGGTATGATTTGACATATGGACCATCTAAAATGCAGGTTGCAGACATCTTGACTAAGCCTTTCACTAATGCAGAGAAATGGCGATTTGCACTGGCCCTCATGTCCCACGTAGCACCCAAGAGTAGTAAGGCCAGCTCATCCGGTTCTAATCGTGCAACGACTGGTACCCCACGGCCCAAGGCTATGGCATCCAGTCGAAGCTCCGGGGAACCGAGAGCCAGCCTGAACCCCAATCGTTTGCTAGTGGAAATTTGCTGCAGTCCCATGTCCAAGTTGAGTGTGATGTTTCCAGAGAAGCCGCCGTTGGATGTAGAGTGATTCAGTTTACCGAGAAACACAGTTTGTTGGACGAAGAGTATCAACTGTATGTTGCAAGCATTGTGAACGATTTTGCAGTGTCCAAAGATGTCCTTTTGTGGCTGAGCCTCCCTTGCACGGGGGGCACATCGTGGTCTCATGTGAACTTGAAAATCCCAAGTGCCGCTAAGAAGGTCATGAAACATGTCAAGACTATGAAGAAGTTATGGAAGGCCTTTGAAAGATTTGTTCATCGGTTATCCAGAGACTTTGAAGTCGCAATTGAATGGCCTCAGAATTGTCGGTACTGGAAATTCCCGAGAGTAATCAAGTTTATCCATGAATTCTCCTTGAAGAGATATGATTTCCATGGATGTATGCTCGGCACCAAAGACCACGAAGGGATTCCTATCAAAAAGCCCTGGACTGTCGCCACTACAGTTGATGAAATTGGTTTGGAACTGTCACAATATCAATGCGACGAGTCACATGACCACGTGCAAGGGAGAGGAAAGCCACTCAAAGAAACTGAGAGTTATTCATACCCTTTTACTGATTGTGTGCATAGAGCTTTTGACCGGGCAGCTCAATCTGCTCGAACATTTGCGTGTGCTTTGCTCGCCGTCTCCGACCTGCCTTTCTTTGCCGTGATGTTGGACGCTTCTTCCGCTTCGGTGTCTCTTCCTCCTCATGTGACGGAAGCAGCTCAAGCTGGGGTACGTCTTCCGGAAGGTCGGCCAGGTTCGGAACATGCCAATTGGCGCCAAGATGCGAACTTCCAGGTGGAGCAGATCGCTCCGGAGTATCGCTTGACGATCTATGAGAGGATTCTCCAATGGGAAAAGAAACTGGCTACAATTCGAGGCTCATGTGTGGCATGCATCTTTCCTGATGGCTATGAAGGTGCAAACAAGATTGGAAGTGGGCAAATCCCGATTGGTGACGTGATTGATGGTCTCATCGGGTAGGACACCAACGAAACGCAGAGGACCTACACTGACATTGTCGACTTGGTGAAGGACATCCCTGCTGCTTTGTTTGGTGCCGTTGAATGCCCACCGGAAGGTGAGGCCGACTTGATTATTGTTGGTGACTCATCTTTCGCACTCGTGGCCAACCACGACAACCCTGTGCTCTGCTCCAGGCTTTCCTTTGGTGAACTGCTACAGAGCAAGGAGTACGCCATTGGCCAGATCAGGTCCGTTTACCCAGGACTGAAATGGGGTAAGGGGCTCAGTGCGATTAACCACCAAATCTGGGAGTTGATTGAGAAGGTCGAACGTGAGAATCGCCTTCTCGATAGACCAACACTCCCGATCATGGTCGTCGTCGGATGGGCGGGGAACGATGTGCACGGGGACTTTGGATACCAAGGGTGTACATGGATTCACCAATCCAATCTCACGAAGTCAGAAGCCGACCGGAAGGTCGCTGCCGAGTACGTCGACAAGCAGTACAAGAAGGTGCAGCGATCCCTGGATGGACTGGTTGTGAGATTTCAAAGGACCCCCGTGTCATGTCTGTGCAAGTCATTGGGAACGGTGACCATTCCGGATACTCATTGCCGCCATCTTACAATCGTGAGATGGGCAAGCACATCAACTGGCTGGCAGAGCGCGGCATTCAATGTGTGAACTCCACTATGCTCGCTCAGGGTGGTAAATACGACAACTACCACTTGCACGACCACCAGTTTAACCGGAAACTGGTTTATCGTTTCTTGAGAGGAGCCATCACCTTCCACC